>JAQFZP010000039.1:0-83319 GCA_034695745.1 Geophilus truncorum | reverse complement strand
ATTATCATTTTTAAATAAATATTTTTTTATCATTTTATTATAAATTACGAATTCAATCCGTTTTCGTTTCGAGGTAGTGGTGATAGGTTTGGCAAATAATTTGCAAGTAATGAAGGAGATAGAGTTTATTAATCTTTAAGATATTAAAAAATAAATTCATTTATAACAAAGAATATTTCTAAGACGTTAAAAATTGACTTACCAGAAACAACCTCTTCATCTATGCTCATCATATATTCATTCAATTCAATAGGGAGTAATTGCAAAGATCTTCTTTCAAAATATCTCCTTCTTTAATTGCTTCCACTGCTAACTCCAGAAGTGCTTGGTTGATCTTTGTCGTGGATGTGCATGTTGTCAAAACGCGTTTGGACGACATTTAATGAATCCATTAGTGAAGTTTGACTGCTGCGAAAAAAAAAATAAAATGTACTGTACAAGTATGTCAATATCTTCTAATCTAACTGGATCAGTACGCTACTCACATAATGAATTATAACAAGCCATTTTAACATTTTTAAGTGAATATTCTTGAAATCCATTAGTTCCAAATGTAACCTTATAAAATAAAGAAAGATTTTAAATAAAATATCATAGAAAAATAATATTTACAGGCACTTACAAAATCCATGACATTCTTTGCTTTTTTTATAACTGCCAGGTAATCTGTTTATCTGTGTTTCATAAAAAAAATTGGATAATTGCTCTTATCTTAGATTCTACATTTCTTTGCTTTGAAATGTTTGCTTGTGACATGTTACTGTCGTCATTTTCAAAATCACTATCATTAATGCAGGTTACACTATTCAGGATTTCTTCATCCTGAATTCCAAAACTAGATTCTTCTCCTACCCACACAGGGGTTAATCCAAGACCGCTTTCAGAGATAACTTTTAACCTTAGAGATACACTTAAAAAAATTAAAAAATCATAATTTGTATTCAGTTTAAATTACATTTTTTATTACATTTTATACACTTATTTATTCTCTATTTGTTGACTTCAGGTGTTTGATCACAGATTCCCTCAACAGAGATGAAAGACTAGCTGTAATTTCTTTTATAACTCCCTTGTTAGTGTTTACTATGCTGTAGACCTGCATTGTGTATTCTGAATTGCTAAATATCATCTTTCAGTACTTTTATGTCACTTTGAGTTGCTGAATTGCTCTTGAGTCAATACTCAACATCTTTTAACATGTGATTTTGGCAATGACAACAGGAATATTTAGAATGTTGTCGCAACACTTTAGTAATCCCCTGTTCTCTATCACACACAAAAGGAATTGAAGTTGATTTGTCAAAGCCGATTTTTGTGTTTCAAAAACTTCGTTACATTTCGAAAACTCTAAATTTTACTCATATCATTTGTTCCTTCTCCAACTGAACAGTTCTGCACCAAGAACACATGAATAATGAAATGTCTAGCAACTCAAGCGCTCCTGGGAAGTACCTAATTCAGATGCTAGTAGTTTGAAGGTGAATTTGATACTTTTCTTTCCCGTCTGTAGGCTCGGGGATCCGATAGGGATGATGCGCGAGCCCGTGACTGCTGGTTAGCAGTTCGGTTATGTGCGCAGATAGCGTCGTGGTCTTTTTCTACCAGACTTGCGCAGCAGTGTTAAATTGTAAGTGGCATCGTCCTTGTACTCAATGTGACTCGCCATTTCAACTGCAAAAATGTGATAACATTTTCCAGTGCCTGGTCAAGTGCATGATTACTATTTACTTAGCATACTATTCTAAATTTTACTTCCATCATTTGTTCCTCCTCCAACTGAACAGTTCTGCACCAAGAACACATGAACACCAATGTCGTGGTCTTTTTCTACTAGACTTGCTTTCACAACATTGCCTTTGTTGCGCAGCAGTGTTAAATTGGCATCGTCCTTGTACTCGACGTGACTCGCCATTTCAACTGCAAAATTATGATAACATTTTCCAGTGCTTGGAAAAGTGCATGACCACTTATTTTTCAATGAAGCGACGGAGTAAACAGCTTGTTTATTTATTTCTGACTAAAAAACAATTGATATCCACATAAAATTCTACAAATTTCTTCACGATGCACATTTGCGCTAATGCTTTTTGAGTCAATCGATACGTATTGCTTCTTTCGACCTGCGGTTTACGATATGCCTTTTTAATATGTGCAGTTATGGTTTCGAGACGTAGAAATGGTGGCACTTTGATAGACTGCAATGGTTTTTTGCCAAAAGCAGGTTTTAAAATTAAAAATTGTCAAGTTTCAATTGAAACTCATTGATGTAATAACACAGTAGATTATGCATCGCAAGAATGAATGTGTCAGCATAAAGTTATTTCCAGTTTAGTTCACGTTTCATGATGCTATTTATACACTCTGAAATGTTATTAGTTGCATTAATGTTCTCAAAAGCATCATATTTCTGCCGGTGAAATTTTGCACTGTGATGTATGCTAATGTATCAGGAAGAATGGCTTTTGCAACGTATTTTGAAAACTTCACTCCAAGATGCTTCAAATTTTGCGTACATTTCGTGCAATGAATCCTCATTGGCACAATCTAATAGTTGCTCAATGTCACTTTTGTGGGAATTAAGCCAATTAACCTGAAAGAAAATTATACTTATCTGTACTTACCTGAATTAAGCTGGCTGGCTGATGTCTAGGGGATTTAAACTTTGAATTCCCGCTGCTGAATTTAATCAGACTTACGCCTAAGATAATACCAAATAATAAAACAAATTGTTCAAATATCAAAATATCATAAATACTTTATTTCCTGCTTGGAAATGTAAGAAGAGATACAAAAAAAAATAGAATATAAAATACTGAAATAACTAATTAATGCAAAGAGATCTCTGGGGATTAATCGACCAGATTAATTTGTAAACGTTGTAATTAAAGATGGCGTTAACTTCAACGTACGGACACGTAAGTTCAATCCGAACTTGGCTAAACAACGTAAATAATAATGATAATTAAATAAACACTTTAACACAACAAGTGAACTTTCACTTGATAAGATTGTGAGTGGTGACTATCATATTCTAATCAAAATTATAAATCTAGGGTATTAAAATCTTTAAATTAAATTTTGGAAATTTCAGTTTGGTATATTAGAGAGGTTTCGCAGTCACTTTTTTCAACCTCTTATCCCTTTAACTCCTTATACTAAAAATAGTGTAAAGGGTAAATACAAAAGAAGGGTGCGCAGTTTGAGGGGTTATCCTTAACCTTATGTTTAAATCCTTAACTCCACTGAAAGTAGGTCATAGCTGTTTTTAAAATAATTTAAGATAAATTCAAACTAAAAACCTCACAGTTAGATTAGTTATACCTAAATCTAGTAAATTGCTGATAGATTTAATAAATAAATTGCTTGGATGGCAGGATGTTTGAGACCATACAGTCCAAGCGAGAGTAAAAATGGCGGACTGCATTTAGGTTGTTTTGAGACTTGAGGAGGGGTGATTTCTGCTGACATCATAAGGAATTGCCACCTGATTGGCTGCCTTATTTTATAAAATAGCAGCATAAGGAAGGGTTTTCTTTATCCTTATGGCCTTATCTCATGTTTTTAAGCATAAGAAAGGTCTATAAGGATAAGGATTTAAGGAATTTGCATTTGCGAAACCTCACTAATATCTCAACTTCTAACTTCTTCTCTTATCATCTCTGAAATAAATAATTAAAAATAATTAAAAACTAAAATACAGTATTAAGCAAATCCTGAGTAAATATAATATTCAGACTATTATTAAAGTTCACAAGTTAAAAAAAATGAAAAAAGAAAAAAGAAACATTTGAAAGCATTTAAAACTGCATTTGACCATTAAGCTACTATAGAGTTAACTACGGTATATGTAGCTTCGTGTACATCACGATATTCATGAAAATGAACTACATCAAATTGACAAGCTATAAACCAACAAGGAAAAGCACTCTTTAAATCTTTTCATCTTCAATTAAAAGGTTTCATCTTCATATCATTTCATTTAAAATCATGCAAGCACTTCACTAATATTCACACAGACAATCATGATGGAAACATAAAATATAAGCATAATACAGTAATATAAAATGTTCAAATCTGAAACTATGCGCATCAAACTTTTTAGAAATAAGTGTAGTTATAGCAAAAAAACAAACATTGACGTTAGTTCTGTATACAAAAAAATAAGCAATATTCATCAGAAATGACGTAAACAGTTTCTATTGACACACGTTTTCAATACCAAAAATCAAATTATATTACTAAACAATTATTTGAATACTACAGCAACGACTTGCTTGCACGAATTGCGAATTCAAAAAGCATAAAAAATTCCCAGCAATTAATCACAACAGGAAGTGCATTTCAACTTTCTTTTAAAAATTAAAGAAGTGCGTCAGTAAACAACAAACCACTTAAACAAATATTTCACTGCAAATAATTAAACAAGCATATATTTGCACCAGCTGGCAGCAAAGAATGCAAAACGAGCACCCTATAATGCACATATTAAACTATACACTTGATTATGTAAAATTCCTTAATTTCTAGTCGTGAGTAGCGGCAAAGAGTCTTTGAAATCCTCTTGTGCCTTGCTTAGTTTAATTTTAACTTTTCCAACGCATACGTATGGCATTCATTTCTTTCTGCAGTCAATCAGCCAGACACACCAAGTTGAAGTTTTTACACGTTGAAAATATCCTAATAATACAAGTAATAATAATTAAATTCCAAAAATTCCATTTTTCCTTCGACTAGCCTACGTCACAGACATGAAACACTTCACTGCAGTACTCAATTAATTAAAGGTACAGCCATTAATTAGTTTATTTGTGCCGTGAACGGAATCATGTTCCCTCATGGCCGCGTGTGTGTTGTGCTTGTGGTGTGTGGGTGGTGAGTGGTGTCCAATTTTGCCACTGCCAATTTCATTACTAAAGTTACATAGCTCCAGATTAGACAAACTGAGTCGGTGTTGTCGATTAACAACGCACAGTTAATTAAATTAGAATACAGTCGTAAATAACCACTTAAGCGCAATAAAGTGATCGGAACATTTACAGAAGCCAATGCAAGTATTTTTTAAAAATATTTACTATATAGACACTTGAAAAAATTTAAGTTTCTTCGATGGTCATGTAAATATGAAGGTCATCAACGCTTTTTCTTTCGTTTACACAATCTTTGAGTAACTCTTTAAAAAATTTGTACATCTCGTGTTGATGTTGGCTCTGTCAGCAATGAGTCAGCATGTGGTAGATGTAGTCTTCTTTTCCCAGTGTACCTTCCTGCTTCTATAACAAATCTTGCCAAGTGTCGTTCAATACAATTATTAAAGCTCGAGTAGTTGGCACTGGTGAAGAAAAAGTGCAGTTTATATTTTCCCCACACACAGAATTTATTACATTTAGTGTACGGCGAAAATGAAATTTATGAGAAAAGTACTAATTTTTCTTGTGCAAGTTTAAGCAATAAACATCACCTCGTAATTGTAATTAATATAGAAAGTAGTAAACAAAATGTAGCGAGCAAACAACAAGCTAAATGGAAAGCAATCTTAAGAAGTAGATTGCAAAACACTTGAAATCAAGACGACGCTAAATTGGATTGCGAATGCTATATCTTTTTCCCGCATTGACAAAGAAGGAAAAGGAAAAATTGAATTCCCAAATGACGAAATAACTAACATGTCAATTTGTAGTATAATGTGCCTCCTCTTTCCCAACGGAAATCTTTTTCTACGATAGATTAGATTGTAGATTCCAAATCTTGTTTGCAATCTCTGTTAGCTCGAGTCCAATGGGGCGAAGTAACTGCCGGTGCCTTGTTTTTTTCAATGACCAACAGCAATGATTATAATGACTTTTTCTGCCAATTTACTGCTACATAACTCTACCTAATGTTTGTGACTGAAATAGCTTTATGGCTTATTGTGCTTTACATTGCATTACAAACAGGCAAAATGCTTTCATTATTGCTAGTAAAACGCAAAACAAATAGCTTTTCGGAATAATATGCAAAATTTGTTGAATTTATTCAAATTTTGTTTTTATAAGCACAAAGTTGAAACTAGTCAACGTATAACAACTGCAGCCATTTTTGCGGTCAATGAGATTAAAAATTCACCAACAGAAGCCGCCAGCTCTACACATTGAAGTTCCTTTTTTTCTTTTTATTATTATTTTAGTACCAGTACTCGTAGATTTTTTTTAAACCTTCCAAGCCCTAAGAATGTTTTTCCGAACCAGCTTTGTCTATAAATTCATATTTGATGGACATATCAAATGATATAAAAAAGACTAAACGTCAAAGCTAAATCAAATAACCTCTTTTGGCCACATAAAGCTTATCCACCTCTCATGCTTTATTGGACACTTGATTACACATTAATGAACTGCGAAAAAGTCTTAAAAAGAATTTGGCAAAATGAATTAGTCTGTTTTGCTGCTTCAGGATGATAAATGTACTGTTTCTTATCAGTTTAATGATTATTCGTGTATGGAAGTTGAGATAAAATGAGTTGAGAATGATAACAAGAAATGAAATATTTTCTTCTCTTCTGATTGCACTGATAAAGTTGACATTTTATATTTTCCTTAATTTCTTTTTTTTTTGTATACGAAAAATAATCTCTTATTTAACATGCATTTTAAATTTCAAAAGATAAAACTTCCAGACAGAAAAACCTTTCGTTATAATAACTTAGAGATACTGATAACAACAAGATCGAAAAACCTAAAAGGTAAAATTAATTTCTTTCGTGGATCTTTTTTTGAACATCCCAATGGACGTGTCAAAAACCTTACAAAAAGTGGTACAAAAAGTAATCCTCGTTTTGTACGACAGCGATGTAGTGTTAAAGACAGTTGAGTTGTCTGCGCATTAAACTTTAAAACTTTTTAAGAAAAGATTATTTCATGTTGTCATCTGAGATTTAATGATTAACGATGCCTTCAACTTTCGTAGGGTTCTGTTTTTGAAATACAGATCTAAAAAAAAAAAAAAACCACCGGATTTTCCTAAAGATATAAAAAATTTCAGAAATCTATTGCTATGAGAGCAAACATGAGCGACTTAAAAATTAGTAAACATTATAATCGATTTCGAGTATGCGTGAGAACCTTAATAAAGCAGCAAATGTTGTTCTGGTACGAATAAAATCTGTTGCGCTGGTTGGGAAAGTGGTCTAAACTTTAATGATTGTGAAACCACTAACGGTCGAGTTTTCTCAAATCGTAAAACCAATGTTCAAATTATAAAAAATAATTTTTATATAAAAAAAAAATAAACGCGTGGCCATTTCTTGAGAAATCTCTTCGAAAACAAGTTTTAAGTACACCATCCACTTGAAGTGAGTTCTCTACAACTATATTTTCAAAGTGCAGCATGTTTATCGTGTATGCGCGCGATTTGGTACAGTAAACGCCACTTAGAGCTATTGGATTTCGTTTATAATGATGCCCCTCTATCTTTATAATCATGCAGAAACTCAGTTAGCACGTACAACCGGATGATTTCACTCAGTGATGGCGTCGGTGTGTTAAGTTGTATTAAAACATATAATCATTTTCTATTACTAATTATTCTTATCAGACAATTTTCAATTTATCTTGCTAAATTGAGAAAGTTAACTTGCAAAGCTATTTTGTTTAAAGTTAAACTTTCATTTTCACAATTGAAATTAGGAAAGGCATTTGTACGGTATGTAAAAATGTCGTTTGAAGTTGATATCTTAAATCATGGTAATCTAAATTAAACCTGAAGTTCATCTACTGTAGCCATCTCCGTAATGGCAGAAAAAAGTAGCCTAGTCTTTGTAATTTTGAAATAAGTTATGAACTCGAAACCTTAGGTTACATAGTAAATAGATTAGAAAACCCCTTGTAAGTGGTTTGCAAGATGATTGGATTAATTTTTTGTAATTTGTTTTCAAGTGGAAGTAACCTAACTAAAGAAATAAACCATTGATTCTAATTTAAAAGCTTGTAGAGCTTTATCTACACATTATTGGACAGTTTCTCTAAAAATTATTTATAAGTTGAGAATTTTTTTTAAAGATGAACTGCAGTTAATAAGTTGTAAAGAGGCAATTCGTAACACTGAATTCAAAATAATAAGTTGCAAATATCACAAAATTAAAGAGAAACTTTCATTGTTGTTTGGCATTATGAATTATTTTGTAAACTATTTGCAATGCCTTGCGTTACATACCAGAAATTGCCTCTGGGGGAGCTTCACTGCAATGCACATTGATTGGTTTAGTCTAAAACCTGAATCAGAAAAATTTATCCTTTCGGCTCTCAAAACCAATCCAATCCATTCACCACGAGATTAACTTTAAAAAATCATAACTCATCTGACAGTTGTAAAAGCTGCTTAACATTTTCTGCCCAATACTACCAGTTATCCATTATAAATTGGTATAAAGTGTATTACTGATTTTGTCTTGCTAAAATAAATAATATCTGTAAAATTTGTTTAAAGAAACCAAATTCATCTTAGCGATAATAATACAATTAAAAGGAAACTAATAAAGATATTAACTTTATACTGTTTTTTAGGCTTTATAAGCACACTCCAATGTTTTTATTTAATCAATTTGTTCTTCGTTCAACTTCTTCGATAACAGCTGCTGCCACGCAAACGGTCGGCAAGAAAAAAAGTAAAGTTAAAAAAAAAAAAAAAAATCAATTTATGTCACTTTTTCCGCTCACTTGTTCTCCTCAATTAGCCTCGTTATTAGGAAAGATGAGAATTTTAAATAAATGATACAATAGTCCGGGCTTAACTTATTTTTTTGTTTTTTACAGCTGCTTCAATTGGTTGCAACGTTTACTCCAACACTGACAATTACAGTACTCCAACATCCCACAATTTCCACTTACAACTCATTTTTTATAAATATTCTGCTGACATTTATGTCTTTACACTGGCGTTAAAAGAAATACAAGCAATTAAAACAAATTATCTCCAGCTCACACGACTTAAAAAAGAAAACCAGTTTAAGCATTGCTATCTCCCCATTTTTTCGTTTCTTACAAGTTTAATGTGTTAACTGTGGTTTTGTATAAGTTAAAAAGAAATAAGAAGACAGAAAAAATATTAAAGGAGGAAAAAATAAAATTATCTCCGTAATGTGAGCTAAATTTAATGATATAATAAACAGCACGACTTTTCTTTGTACTGTACGTGGATGCGCATCAACGCGTGGTAATTGCACGAAAAAAGCACCGTCGTAACCATGGAATAAAGTACAATATTTTTTCTTTTACTATTGCCATTATTTTCTCATACGCCTGAACACAAGAGACTATTTTTAATTTATTCAAGACTCGTTTTTGATAAGCGTGTTTAATAGCGGTTTTCATCGAACAGAGGTGTGGAAAGAGCAAATGAGACCATGTCTTCCATCATCTTTCGTACCATAAGCCTCTTTAATTTCACCCATTAGGACGGGAGAGAGATAGATGGATATCTTTGTGGGGAGCCCGACCCGTTATTGCAGCAGCAACTTCAAAATGAATGGGTCTTTTATATAAGAAAAAGGAGAAAAAAAGGCAGTGACCACTGAGAGAAACTAAAGAAAAGATTGGATATTATCACTGAATCTTTATTTCGTGTAGAAAAATTCTCAATAGGATTTGCCCTGTTGATGTGGTTTTAAGTTACTTTTTCACCAGGTTTGTAACCAAAGAAACAATTGCAATATTCAATAACTGACATTTTAAGTAATATTTCACATCTTACGTTCTACTTTGTATTAATGTTGCAATTTAGAAAAAGTTAAATTTCAATAAATTTTATAGCTATTTTTATTATTCCAATACCTCACAAAATAATTAAAAAAATTATTACTCAATTATTAATAACTTTATATAATAAAAGCAATGCAGTAAAACTATGGGGCAGCTAAAGCTCTCTGCAATAAAATTTCTCGAATTTTTTTTGTAATAAAAACAATAATATTTTTATGGCAGATAATTTCATTTCACTGTTCTAAGCAAATATTAGGAAACAAAGTTCAGTTTTCAGACTTGAACGGTTTTTTTTTTCTTAGTTATAAATCATTTCCAAACATTTATTTAATATGTTGATCCAAGAAATGTCATGTTTTATGTATAAGATAAATTTAGAGAGCAAACTCTGTTGCTGGAGAAAAAAATTATATTAAACTACATTTCATTTAATGTTGCTAATTGAGTTTAAATGCTTAAAAGTTTTGTTATGAATAATGAAAAATTTTCTTTCCAGTCTAATGAATGTTAATCCTTTAGCTGTGATGTGTGACAGATGGCACAGCACAGACAAGTAAACCCCTAAGAAAATGCAAATAAATAGAGCAAAGGCAAGAGGGAAGATTACTTTCCAATTATTCAATAATTAATGAATTCTAAATGTGAACATTTTTTTTATTTATGTGCTCCTTAATTATGATATATTGATTTTTTAAACTAATTATTTTCAAATTTCATCTCCTCTTATTGTAAAAATACTTTTTTTTCCCTCCAAACAATTATTATTTTTATTACTTTATAATTAGATATCATACATTACCGTAATTTATATCGAAATTTAAAAGCAGTCTGGAATTAGTTGCAGCAAACAGTAATAACCTTATTGGTTCCTCTGGGAGACTTTGCAATTTGATTTTGCTTAAATTAATTTCTTATGAAATTTAAGTGTTAAAATTTGTTGCTCTCTAATTATCATTCAATTAGCAAATTTTATGTTTCACACTCGGGTAATGAGATTAAATCACTTAAATGATAAACTCCCGAAATAAATATCCCACCCGTTTTAAATTCCATTTTTACCTTATTTTTGAATCAGTTTCTGCTTGTCAGATTAGATTTTTCAGTCTTTCCTCTGTACTCCTACAGTAATACACTATTGATGCGACAACCTTATCATTTTTCTTGCTATCATCCACAAGCATAAAGCAAGAGATCGATCAAACAACTGTTGTACTAATGTCGTGTGGAGAAAAGCTTAGTGGAAGGATTTCAGTTATCTGCTAGTACATTGGCACGCACAGTATTCTCTATCATTGCATGTTTACACTAAACTTTTGTCTAAATCATTAACGTCAAGGTTTTAGCTATGCCGGTGTGACCACGCCATAATTAAATCGTGATTTACAAATGCGGGATTTTTCATTTTCCGCGTTTCACTCATTCATGCCGTAAAATAACACGAGGAAAGTCATTATAACATCCACTAATAACATTAACCTTAAAACATGGTTAAATGTGGTCATTTTCAGCACATGCTCAAAAACCGTGTATAAATGTTGGTATGACTTTACCGCTGCACAAACTGCCCTTATATGTACAAATTAGCTCTTGATGGTTTAATTTTATTCCCTTGTACACGATATGCTTGTTAAAACTAAAAACCGAACTAAAAGCAACCCACTTGATTGGCTTTCCTGCAATAACTGCAATCTGTTATTTTGTTTTTAGAACTAAAAATTAATACATTGAAATAAATCACCCAAAAATTGACAAAGCATGGTAAAATGTTTTTTTTTTACGCTGATGTTGCAAGATTTTGCATTTGAAATATTTGAAGATTCTGCAGATGTTTTCACAAAATTTTGTTTTTCCTCGGAGTTATTTTAAGTGTGTAATGCTATCCAAATAAACATGCTTGTCATTATTCATCTAGGTTTCATGTTAAAAACTGACAGCTTCTTTAAAAAATTTAAATAAACTGAAATTTTTATTAGATACTGTACCTAGTCAAATGCTAGTGAGTTTTCTATCAGACAAAAATCGTTATAATTTCGACAGTTATGGCCTTAGGTTCTTATAAATGCTTCTAGTAAAAAAATAAAGAAAAGCATAACTATCGAAATTATAATTTCGGGTTTGTGTCAGCCCGAAAACTCGCTGCTGCATGTTAAATAATGCTTAAAATGATAATTTCTTGTTAATTTTATTTTTGACTAAAATATTTTCTGTTGTAATGGTACAGTAATTTATTTCAGATCTTAAAACAAAAATGTCAAGAAAAATGCTTGTGCGGTTTTGACTTAGGGCTATCTAAAATTGCATGAGCAATGAAAGAAGTTTCACATGTTTCATAAGTAATTAGTTTGTTGCTCTTTTACTTCTTGAGTAATATAAAGCATTTACCGCGAAATGAAAACAAAAGTTTGTTGATAATTCCTAAGAAAATAAACAAAAATTCCAGAATTAAAATAACTCGAAGCAAACTTTAATACCTAATGACGCAAATAAAGGTTTTGAAAGAAAAGACTTAAAAATTCTATAAATTTTTAAATAAAGTCACTTAAACTATCGACATTGTGGTGAAACTGTTTGAAAATCGATGCTTTTCTTTTATTTTTCATTTCCGTCTTGGCAAGGAAACTGTTAAGTTTTTTGTGAACTGAAAATTCTACATTTTTTTTTAATTGTTGTTGTTAAAGTAGAAATTTATAATGGTCTCTCGCTCCTTCCTCAGTCGAGGTCTCCGTCTGCTCCAGAGGAAAAGTGCAAGCAGAGCAGTGGGGGTGTAAAAAGTCTATTACAATGCCATTAGGACACACCTGGTGGCAACGAATATTTAAAGAGGAGGGAAAAAGAATGGATGGGAACGTACCAATAAATGAAAAATGCCCTTTGGGTGTTGGTGGGCAGAGATGCAGGAAGTGGTAGAAGTACCCAGCAATCCATCATAGCGCACAAACTTTTTTTCTTCTTCTTCCTTTCTTGTATCATCTTTTATAATGTCACACCCCGTGTGAAATTCTTTGATCGCTCAAGACGAAAGGTAAAAGCTGCTAAATTACCTCGGCTTTAAATATTCTTCTCTCGTTTTTCAATGTAAAATAAAATGGGCCCAGGAAAAAGGTTAAAGCTAATAACTATGAATATTTTCCCACGAAACATGCAAATGAGATTATGTTGTTTTGATGCTTGTAAACAATACCAAATAAAGTGGTTATTAATAAACATTAAACAAATTTCATATTTTATTTAACATTTCCTTCGATAATTCCCGGGAATGTTTGTGAGCTTGTGCAGATTTCCCCTAGGATTTTTACAGAAAAATGTAGATACAAAATATTTATTCACCATTATTAGTTAATGCTGTAAAAACATTCAGTGTATCCATGGTTGTTAACATCTGCTGCAAACAACTGTAGCCAGTTTCTATTTGTTTTCTTTTTTCGTACACTTTAACCTTTAATACTTGCATTTAATTCTGCAGCTTGCAATTTTAATATGCATAAATTTGTAAAATAAAGTAAAGGAGAGCGCAACTCTTGATTCTGGGGATACCAAAAAGATGTCGTGAAATTTTAATATCAAACTTTGTTACAAAATATTAAAAATGAATAAATTATACGCAGAATGTTAGTTGGGGATCCTGTTCCTATTATTGGTAAATCGGTGGTTGAATTGAATGAATAAGTGTAATAGGATTTATCTATTGATGTAATTAAATAATTTAATTCACCACATCAATCAATAGAAAAATAAAATTTAAAACTTTTCAAAAATTTGTAAAAGCACATTAATCCCATCAGTCTGATCGCTTTAAACCAGCTAATCTGAATACGATTTAATCAAGTTAAAATCAGACTGTCTTTGATTTCCCTTTTCGTGCACGGAGATAATGCAAACCGGTACATAACACGAACTTTTGCGTGTACACTTTGCGCTCTCATGAATATTGTACAGTGGCACACAATCCACTGTGATTGCCGTGTGATGTTCAAACATCCTCCCGAAAGATTACAATTTAAATAACAAATTGCCAAAAAATATAATCAATCTCTGCTTCTTTTAATTCGTTAATCCAATTTATAAAATTGATGTTTTATTTTAAAATATCCGCCACAAATGTAGTCTATAGTTTAAAAAAAAAAAGAAATCTTAATCGATAATTTTATATTGGGGAAAAAGAAATATAAAAAAAAGTTGTGGGGTTTGGATTTCAAATAAAAATCCAATCCTCTAGACGAAAAGATGGAATTTGAGTAAAAATCTCAAATCCTAACCGGTAATCGTATTACACATTAGTGCTTTAAGGAGGAAAGGAAAAAAGGAAAAACGAAATCCTCGTTCGACTTGTATTTGCAACTAATCAATAAGTGGAAATTAAAAATTTATCACTCCAAATTGGGAAGAAATACACGGCTAAATGAATGGAGCCCTAATTGAGTGAAAACAACAGTGGTTGGCACAATAAACCGACATGCATTCAACGTTATCTTCTCCCTACTGAAAAACAACTGTTTTAATTCATATTGAAAAAAAAAAAGAAAAAATAATTGAAAACTCAAACACTTTTCTCAATTTTGAAGGAAACGATGATCGATTTCAGAAGTTGGCAGTACAAGTGTGGAGTGCGCATTTCACTGGATGAAACCCGTTTACTGCGCATGTGCACATGAGGGAAAAGTGGAGAGAGAGAGGCAGTCAGTCGCTCGGAGACTGCAAAACGGTGGTGTTGCATGTGCTTGCTACCAGTCGTCGACTCGAGCCAAAATTATTGGCATCACCCACTTTGAAGCCATGTTACACAAAGTTCACTGAGCCTATCATTTGAGTTTTTCCCCTCTTCGGTTTACATTTCGTGTTAACTGTAGTAGCAGCAGCAGTTCCTCAGCTGGCTTCCTCTGCTCTCCTCACTCTCTCGTTCATGGTTCGCCGACCCAGCTCTTAAGCCATGCGCTGGTGGCTTCTGACGCTTGTGTAATAGTTACCCTTGCAACGATGACTGTGCCACGACTCACCATTCTGCTCTTATGGATTACGTCAAAGTGGCTTGCTGTTGTGGCTGTAGGTAAGGACGTGTCCCATTAGAGAATTCAATCTTTCAATTGATATTATTCTGTCGCGCGTCCAATATTTCATACACGACGTGTCATTAACCTGCTGCTTATACCTGTCGATCTACGATGAAGGTTAATTACAGTTTTATCGCCCTGCTGCTGCTGATTTTACATGCTCGCACACTCAAATAATTTGTAGTCGCAGGGCACATCGAGTTTAACGCTTAAAGCAGCGCTATAAAAACATTACTTCTAATTCCGTGTCATTTCTTGCTGTAATTTGCTGGAGGTGAAAAAATACTAGAAATTTTCCGCATAATGAGTGTAATTAAATATTTTAAGGCACGATTTTATTCGGCGTAGCTCTTTTTATACGGCTTCAGCGACTTCAATTGAATGGAATCAATAGAAACGTATGCTAATAAATCCCGCTTCACTCGAGGATTTAATTTGTATCAACGTATTCACACTCAAATCACGGAGAACTAGGCAGGTTTTAAGCACACTGTAATTAATCATGCTGTGGCGTGCGTAAAAAGAAATTTAATTTAGCACAAACAATCATTAAACTGAAAAACAAAGTGTGTTGCTCTAAGAAAATCCATTTGCTGCTTGGACCTATTGAAGAGGCTGTATTTCTTAAATTATTCAAAGTCGTCCAAAAGACACTTTGATCTTTCGGCCAACGCACAAAACGACAATAAACAAGAAATTTTCAGACTTCAAGTGTGCAGTTTTGGTTTGCAATTAGTAATGGAAATCCATTAAAGAAACACAAAACAATGTCATTACAGTACTCGGCAAAGCACAATCTTATCTTGAATTATTTTCTAATGATACATAGGTCAATCTTGGACCACGTACACCGATCAATAAACGCTTATGGGTATATTGAGCTTCCAGCTTATTTACTTCAGTCTTTAATAAATGTTGACCTTAGCGGTGGTAAAGATTTCTAATTACCGCGAATTTGTTTGCAGACAGTTATCAGCAATTACTATTCAATCTAACAGACTTTTACAGCAAAAAAAGAAATTAAAATGTTTAAGAAAGTTCAAAAAAAGCTTTTGGGAAATGCTTTCTCATTAGCATTAAGTGTTGGCACTAAAACTACTGCATTTAACCTATGCACAGCAGTAACGTTGGAATGACTCCTATTTTATCAACAGTGGTTGATCACTGTGACCTCCCGTGATGTGTGTACCATGTCAATACTTTGCCATCCAAGTTGGCAACGACCGTGGTCTATTGTATAAAAGCATTGATATATAGATATCTATTTTTGGTTGAGTTGGTCACTTTCATCCCGCGATTGTGGGCACTGAGAGTGTTTTTGTATTGACGTTCGATATATGTTCGAGCAACTAATAAGCAATAATATAATAATATAATATTTTTTCTACAAGTGCAAATTCATGATAAAACAAAATGTTTTATAAATGTTCACTAATAAATATTGTCAGTAAAAAAATATTCAAAGGAAGTTTTTTTCAGTGCTAAAATATACAAATAAACAATTTTTTTCCCGTATTACCATGTTAAACAGAATCCCTGCAACGCTATATTTCCTGCCACTTTCTCCATTTACATTTCAAAAGTATCGATCAAAACAAAAGACGCAATTCCCTATTTTTTAAAACAATCTGACCTGCGACCTGTGAAAGCTCGTGCCATTGCTTTTGAATAGTATTTTCGAGCAAATAGAAACACAATAGAAGTTTATATCCTTTCCATTCCTTTGAGCGTCAAAAATACACAGCAAGTACATGACACTTGTTCAATTGTTGCCTGAAATATCTATTAATAACTTATTCTAGCGAAAATAAAAAAAAATGTTTTTCGAGCCAACTCCCCGTGAATACGTGCCACATTTCTTACACTTACAAGTCAAGACTTGACGCCAACAGACAAGAAGGTCATCACAACACTATTCTAACGTAATCTCTTGTAGTAAAGGTCACGCGAACATTGATTGTGTAGGCAAGGCAGCGAACATATCAAAACTTGTGCGCCTAGCATGCCAATAGAAGTGATGATGCCTGCCACTCACATGCGGAATGGACAGAGCATTGAAATCTTAAAGGCAATAGCACCATCCATAAAAGACTCCTTTTTGGCCGCACTGGATTCATACACAACTTGTGTTGTGGCAATTGCGGCCAAATTCTGGACACTTTGAAAGCGAATTGTTATACAGTGAGAAAAATATTGCAACCATGTCTTTTATGGATGACCTCAAACGGTTGCCTCAAATTCTTCAGATTTCAAGCACGTTGTAAATATTTATAGGTCTAGACAGGTGTTTTCAACTCCATCCGATAGGAGGCATTAGGCAAAGGGTTGATTTCATTTCTCACAACATTCGCAGTGCAATTAACGAAATAGAAATGTATCCGACTTGACATGCCGGAAAATGACTTCAATTAAAATTGATCAATTTTATTGCTAAATCGATAAATTTGCAGCAAAGACCAAAGAGGTCAGCAAAGGAGCGACTGACTGCAGTTAATTGATTTAATTGTAATTGACTCTACTTCTCACGCAGGTAGACGTGGGAATTAATGTGTGTGGGTTGGGAAAAGGGGACCAACAGCAGTGCCACCAGCACCATGTGATTGACTCGAGTTTTTTGGTGCGTGTAGAATTGGACCTGGTCCAAGACAAACAATAGGCTTCGTTGGTCTTAGTGGCCCCATCACCCTGGTCTCATTTTCCATTGATGTGAATCTTCCTTTCACTTTAACTTTCTCTCCGTGTGCCAGTTTGTTTTCGTGGTGGCCAGTCCCTGAGAGCAAGAAGGTCAACTGACTGATTGATTTGCAAAGCAAAGCTTACTTTTCCCTCCTTCATTCCACCATTGGCAACCACAACCAGAAAACCAACCAGAATTTACACCTATTAAATGAGCTTCAATCCAATCAATTGAATATTCAATTTGCCTTTTACGTGCACTTTAAGTGTTTACTTCAATTTGCTCTCATTGTCATTTTTTATTTAAAAGTTGTAAGTTTTAATGTAAATCAAAGCGGATTTTTCTGTCTTTCTATTTCAATTTCTTCATTTTTCAAATTTTTTTCTTTGAATATTAAATGTACAGAAGAAACAAATTCTGCACGAGTCAATATCCATAATAGATACAATCTTTTCCCGCTTTTATATTATTCTAACAACCAAAGAACTGTATAGAAGAAATTTGTCAGTTTGAATTATGGTTCCCATCGCTTTTTTCGCATGAATCTCGTGACAGTTCTCCCAGAATCGACTAAAAAGATAAACTTCGAAAAGAAATGAAATGTGAATCAGATTACAGGCATATTTATATATATAATAATTAGAAAAACGAAAGATAAGATAAAGTTGGTCGCTTTTAAAGTTGAAAAATGTGTTTAAGAATACGCACTTAATGAAATCCCGGTTCTAACAAGATGAAAAATATTTTTCCCCACAGAATAGATGCTTAAAATTGGAGCGCTACGGTTTTGCATTCAATGTAGTGTGCAATAGGATTAAAATTACCTCTTTTTTCATGCATTTCGTGTGTTGCACGTAAGATATTGGTTGTATTACGCATTTTCATGTGCCGTGTGTGTTTGTTGAGATAGCACGCACGATTTGTAATGGAAACCCGGGTATTTTTTCGTGGTTTGATTTCTAATTTGAATTCGATTTCAGTTGTGCTTAGGAATGCCCAAATGTGAGCTCTAAAAGCTTTAAATTATTAATACCGTTCGTAAATTAAAAATAAAAGACCGTAATAGAGATCGTAAACCTACTCATGCGTGATAAAACTTCTGAAAAGCCATTCTAAGCAATAAAAACACAACAAAACAAAATCAAACTGAAAAACAAAATGCCGCAAATTTTTTTGTTAAATTGATTTGAAAATTAGCACTTCATTGTATTATATTTCAAAAAGCTGCTTTAAAAAAAATGCTAAAGTTCAGCAATAAAAGTGCACAAAGCAATAAAGCAGGTCGCGATTCGTGGTATTGTGCTATCTTTTAACATGTCATAAAGTGAATTTTTTAAAAAAAATCTAGTTTCATTATATCAATAATAATTTTTATGTGGAGTAAGTGCTGTGCAATGCGTCCCATTAGACATATAATGCAGTAGTTATTGTTTTCCCCCTCAAAGAATAAGGAAAGAAAGAGAAGAAAAAGACTGCGCTTTAACAAAATATTCTTACTTTGAGGCTCAGACTCAAAAGATTTTAATATAACGTTTAAAAAAATCAGTTTAATCGAAATTGTCAACATTCATGACATTAGGAAAAAAATCGTTCCGTTAAATGGTGAAATTTGACAAATACAGAGTTAATTTAGTTTGCGTAATCAAATTTGAAAATCAATTTAATTAGGAAAAGCTATTTGTAAAGTGTCTCACGTCATTAATTGATTCTTCATTAATTTCAATACGCAGTATAATTAAAAGTGCAATTAGTATTATTATTAGTGAAATCACAATAATCCATTTTAAATTAAAATAAAAAACTCATTGCAAAATGCATTATAAAAGATGCACAACTTCAGTAACCAACTTAAAACTAATCTTCAAGGTAATTACAAATTCACGAATATGTCACTCGCTTTTTCTGGTTACGCACACGATTGTTGTCCGCTTTAATCACTGTCGATTCTCGACTCATTCCTCATTTTTCTCAAAACCCACAAAGTGGCAGGTGCTGGATGTTTCTGAATTGTAGGATAAATGGTTGTATATATCATTAATCCTGGCGGCGGCCCACAAAATAAGATTTAGAAGTTTTGCGTTGTGTCTTGATTTGTTTTCGGTCAGCCACCGATTCCGCTCTTACTGTACTTATACTGTGCACTCTGTACTGCCAATAAAGGTGTTAGCATTTGTTCCGGCGACTTGGCCAGTGGATTAACACGTAAAGATGGTCATTACAGGTCGGCAATACCCATCACTTCTCTCATCCAATTACTTTACCCTCTTTATTTTTCTAATGAAGCTTAATCAAACTAAAATAGTGGTCAATTTAAAGCAATTGTTGCTTCCGGGGAATTATTAGAGGAAATAAATGGTATCGTAAACTGAGTACACATCCCCCGGGAAGAAAAAAATTGATGACACATAATACAATAGAATAAGGGTATAGTAGTGGCAGAACGATATTGCAATTTGGCAGCGAGTAGCGATCCAATCAATCTCGTAACTAGACCCCAGGAGTGATCAAAATTAATTGTACCTTATTTCTCTCAGGTATCTATTGGCCAATTTGTCGCCACAATAAATGCATAAGAAAAAAAAAAAAGAAAGAATGAAATGTAAATACAGTTGTAAATCACAATTTGTCAACTACTCGTAAAATCAGCCCCTTTTCATGATGTCTGCAAATCGCGAGTTATTTGGTCATTTTCATGCTGTTAAAATGATTACAAAACATGTCGCGAGCACAAAGATTTCATTTTGATTTATAACTAATTACTGGAAAATAAATTACTCCAAGCAAGAGCCAATAACACCGGACAAAAGCAGTTTACTTTTTTTCCCCTGCTTTCTTGAAACTGAAGACATTAATAAGCTATTGCCAAGGCTTCTCAATCCCCACTATTACAACGATGCAGTAATTCTTCTTCATAGTCTGTCCTTCTACTGCTAGTGGCAGATCCTATTGCCTTTTTCCTTCCAGCCCTTCCTAAATATCTGCTATTGCTGATGTCTCAAGTTGATAACACTTGCTGCCCAATCTTCTCTTCGCTACTACCCGTACAGGGTTATTCATAGCAAGTTATAGATCCAGATCAACATCGCCGGGTCTTAAATATTCATGAAGTAGCGCATATTAATCATTTACTCGGCGAGATGAATGGTTTGATATGTGATAGACGTGACATTAAATGTTAAAAGTTTATTCTAACTTGCCAAAAAAGAAATGCACTGTAAGTGAAACGCAAAAATTGCGTTATGAAAAAATTAGATTTAAGAGCATGCATTTGAGAGCTAAGTGGTTGCTCAAAGTGCAAAAACCTGAGAATTATTTGCCGGCGAGTCGCAATTTAATTTTAATATTGATAAAAAAATGGGTTGAAGAAGTTCGATTGGGAAGGAGGAGGAATTATGTAGGCATGTGGCGCGTGTCTGCTTCATAACCATTCAATAAATAATTAGGAACCAGCAGCGGGAATGATGGTGGCACGAGCAAAGTGGTGAAGTTTGGTGAAAGCAGCAGATGGTGCTCAAGCAACGTATAATTATTTAAGACAACGATTTACACCAATTCCATTATCTTAATATGATAGCAGTTCTGCCATTGCCGCGACCCGACTAACTGTCTGCCCACTATCGACATTTCGCTCGCCTTATGGAAACACTTGGTAATTTGAATTTACCCTGGTCGCGTGATCACCCTACTACCATCATTTGGCATGTGTGTCGAGAGTTGTTGGCATCAAGTCGCCCTAATCCAACCCTAATGCTAAAACGAGTGAGAACATGTCTGTTTAAGCTCGGCCAACATTTTTATGAAAACAAAATCGTCATGCGCAATTTGCAACGCGGGGTAATGATGTGTTGTTACATCATTCGTCTAAAGTCTAATGAGAAAAAAATTTTGAGACTTGCATTTGGTTAAAAACAGTACCTAAAACATTTAGATATCACAATTGGAATTTCAAATTGTGCCATTTGAATAACGGCAAAACCAATTTCTTTTTCATTAAAAAGGGTCATTTCAAAGCTGCGAAGAGAATAATGCGATCAAAAAGAATGTAGCCTATAGTACAATTGCACTTTAACCCTTCTAATACTGCAAAATTTAAAAATTTGTTTTCTTATTTGCCTTTATTTGATTCATTTCTCTTTTGCAGTTTTGTCATGAATAATGCATGCGCTGCTGTTTTCTAAATATTGTTCTTTAAAGTTGGATTCAGACAAGTCCTACATCTAAAATAATATTCTAAAGCATAAATTGGAAAAGACCTTGGTGTCTGCCAACACTGTTTACTTGAACTGAGAGAATTACTAACCACTTTCAATTACTTTTACTGTCAAATAAAGAACTCATTAAAAAACCCGATGTCTAGTTTGTAGATAAACACAAAATATTGTAACAATAAAATTTAAAATGCATCAAAATCTCGAATATCGCACAATCTTTAACTATTGCTTCAAACTTTAAAGTGAGATTTTCTTCAGAGTTCACAACTCACAATCCCCGCTGACCCAAATGTAATGAGAACAAAACCAAGATGGATTTCTCGACAAACTCTCGCATCGTGACGGAAATGAGCAATTGTGCATAAAGATGAAGATGTGTGTGCGGCCCGAAGCGGCCAATCCAAAGGGAACGTTTTCTTACTGTCGTTCTCAATCTCAATTTCAAACGAGAACCCGCAGCAGAAAAAGTTGCATCCACTTTGCGTCCATTAGCAAATGTGGACTACTGAATAAGATTTATGACTGTAGCTGCGCATTGCTTTTACAATGCATTTGTATTTACTCGCATTCCATTAGATTTGATGTACTCCGGTTTCGAGTTACACACAGCCACGATAAAATAAAAAACTTTCAAATTTGTTTTTGTGTAAATTCCAATGTTGAAATTGCTCTTTAAACTGCCTAATGTTGTTTAACTCATTTGCTCGTTGCTGTTGTGCACTGAGAAAAATATGACCGTTTGCAATAAGTTTGCGGCGACCTTTACTTTAAACAAACTTATTTCCTTCAAGATTTGATGAAGATTAATGATGCTCCATATTTGAAATAACATACAACCTGACAACTCTTATTTCCGTTTGTTTGCTTCTTTTTATTATGTTTTGATTCTTTTTCCCTAAATTTTTCATGCTGTTGCATCTGAGTAAATATTTTGAAACGACCGTTGCAAACGACAATTACGGTACCGTTTGTATTTTTTTTTTTAAGTAGAATTTTTTTTTATAATTAAAAACAGCAAATCAATTCTAAGCAATGGCATAATCTTTCTATAGAATTTAAGATTTTAGAGCAAAAAATGCAACAAAATAAAATTTATTAGAAAAATTGTGTTTTAATTAAATATAAAATTGTACTTTATATTTGTTCATCGTTTCAAATTCTGTATATTAAATACCGTAAAAAAGCATATGATATTCAGGCCTGGTTTTAATCATAATTTTTCCCCTCATTCTTATTAATTTTTCAGCTAAAAAAATAAAAAGATTAAAATATACATTTTTTATTCTTAACTATTCATACATAAAATTTATTTCAATCGTGCTTTCTTAATTTGTTCTCCAATCGATTTAAACATTAATATTTTACTCAGTCCTACAATAAATTATTTAAAAAGTCTCATAAACCCTTTAATCTAAGATATGAACTTTTAAATTAAAATACTTTAGTGGTGAAACTTAAAAGAAGAAGTTTGAATCAATAAATCTTTTTCTGTTTTACTTTGTTTCTTTATTCATATTTTTAAAAAATTGTCTCTATAACTTAGCTAAAAGAAATTCCACTGTTGAGCAATATTTAGGTGTTAAAACCACAAGGAGGAAAAAGGTAGTTAGAAAATTAAACAAATTCTTTTCCCTCCAGTTAGAGCACAAGCACAGGTTTGTGCTTTGATGCAGTGTGCTATTTAATTAAAATAATATTTGATTAGCCACCTAAACACCCCAACTACACCAAGCAAAAACGAGCAAAATTTTTTGTTTATCCTTTTCCGTTTCTCGGCTAAACCTCGCGGGCTTAATAGATTTTTTTATTAAAGGCAATATTGAATTTTCATTAGCATATGCCTTGTGAGTGCAGTAATTTTTCTGTGCAAATGAAATTCATATGCTATTCTGCGGCAACGCATTATAATTTCAACACTTTGCTACGAGTTACACATATAAGGACTTTAAAGGGCTTAGAGCACGGGTGAAAAAACCATCTACTTAAATGTGTACAGTTAGGTGCGGTAATTGCAAAAATTTCATTCACTTTTTAATTTTCTTTTTCTACCCTTTCAAATATATAACTTAATGTTTGAAAAACATTCGGCGAAACCTTCACCAAAAGCTTTCACATGAGCTTTATTAAAAAATAAAAGTGAAAATATTTCCTGCACGTTTAGTTTTCTCTTCGAAATAGTGTGTTTACATAATTCACAATCCGAAAACATGAGAAAATGGCTTCCCGAGCTGCCCCTGAGCTCTGCTCTGGTCTTCAGCTTTGCTGCTTAACATTGATGACAAGCAGTTAAGTTCTACGCCTTTGCATTATAAAAATTGCCTAGAAATGGTCCAGTACAAGTCATTTATATTGATCCCAACACACCCAATCTACTTTTTAAAACACTGCCTTTTCATTTTTTTAAATTCGTTTGGTTTCTATTGCGTGCTGGAATTGATATAAACCTATATTACATGGTATGTATTTCTATTGACGTTTAACGTTTCTAAGCTGAAATCAAGTTTAGTCATCTCTGATTGTAATCAAAAATTGAATTGAAGCGCATGCGCAGATGAAATTGCCTTAGGGTTCGGTAGATTATTACATGAAACCTTTTACTGAGCTGAATTTTAGTGCTGAAATGATTTAATCCTGCCATTCAAAGCTACATCAAACCAATCCAGTTCAGGCTTGTCAATGAAAGCTAAAAAAACATTTTTTTAGGTCTCTGTTTTCAAATTTTTTTTCAATAATCACTAATTAGTTTTCACATGGTTTTAAGAAAATATAATGCTGCATGTATTTTTGGCAAACTTGCTTTGCTTTCGAATGCATTCAAGCAAATTTTCCAGTTGTCAACAGATTGCATTTCCCCAGCAACCAATACAGCTGTACCAGTTGTTAAGCTTTGCACCTACATTCAAACTAAAGCTAAACACAAAGTGGACAAAGTGTTTCCATTTGCATGTTGTGTTTGTATTAGTAACTCACTGTTCGCCACCAGAACTTTCACCCATCAAAATAACAACACTGTTATTTCAGAGTGAACGTGAGTTTATGAATCTTTAACTGCGAAAGCAGTCAAGTGAATGCAATATTTCTGCAGTACACTTAAAACTTAAATTTTTCAACACTGTAAAAAATTCAAGGCATTTTTTTACTGACTTTTCCAAGTATCCCTTTTTTATTCAACATATACACAATTAATATTAACGTTTCTTCAATGAAAGAAAAAAAATGATTTCAAAATATTCAATTAAATTCCACCTGTGCACTTTGGAAAAATAGTTCATTCTTTTTCTTTTCTAGTAAACTTTTGCTTTCTTTTTTTCTTTGTCTTTAACTTCAAATATTTTTGTATTCGGAAAATGATTCTTGGCTCCAGGGTTAACCATCGGAGAAAAGAATAGCTGTGGGGAAGGATCTAGATTTAATATCAGTGGTGGAAATCGCAGCGTTAACTCATGTGGATCACTCCAGTGGTGTGTGACCCGAATTGTCCAAAGGGAACTTGAAATTCTTAACACTGAACATCTTGACTCTGTGTACACAATCCACCAGACCAAAAAAAAAAACCAACACTAATCCACTGCTGATTCGTGTTCTTTTAATTAAAGTAACGAATCAATTATTTCTAAGTTAAATGTTGAACCTTTTTTTAAAAATAAAGTGGCTAATCAGTTTTCGAGGTTCAGTGTAATCTTGTGTACAAAATTCATCAACGTAACAAAATATTTGGTTTGTGGGCTAATATTAAAGCAAATGGTGTGCGCCATTAGCAACGACTTAAAAAAATACAAACATCAATCACGTGTCTTGTACCGGTGACTCAAGGAAAATGTTTACTACTTAAGAGAATCGGGGAACTACAGTACTACACTTGGCTTGATAAATACAGAAAGCCGGCCCACGTGAGTTCACAGCGTATTAAGTGCTGTGGTCAGTAAGCCAAACAGCTTGGTGAAGGCTTTCCCATACTGCATCTGCTCGTAAAACAAAGTTGGCCCGACAAGACAATCCCAGAATACAATATAAGAAAAGATTTTGATTTTAGTGTAACTGTTTACAATATTTAAAAAAAAATTTAACGTTTGACCTTGCATTTACAGTATGTGTGATTTAGCATGAAAAGTAGATGTCTCCTGGCAAAGCTGGAGGACCTTGAAAATTTAAATAAAAGAAAATAAAATAATAATAAAAGTTTGGAAAAATATGTTAAATTGTCAGCCTTCAGCATGGATGCGAGTCCAACATAGAAGCCCAGCGGGCTTAAAAAAATAAAAAACTGCTGCCACGAACTAGTTTTTTGTGCTGCAGTTGCACTAAGGCGTAAAAACAATCAGCCAACAACAGACGCTCACCTGTCACAAACCGATCTGATGTTTACGAAACTAAATTTGCTCCTTTCTGCTCCAACTTTGTAATTAATTAGTAGAAATAAAATGATTAAGATCTTGTATATTAAGACCATGTGTATTAAGACTCTAAGCAATTACTGCAATAACTCGAGACTGCACAAATTACTGCTCTCTATTCTATCATTTTGAGAACGAACGCAAAGCATCGAAGTAGAACAATTTTATCAACAGTACTTCGTGCCATTTTGATTGGAACAGCCGTACACGTGCTGACCAAACTGCTCAATTGAGCACTTAAGTAACATAGAGCAGAAAATGTGCGCGATACGTACCTTTAATGCTGCATGTGAGCCAGCTTTATTCCTGCGTAATTGCTGCATCTAACCTCGCCCCACAAGCACGAAATGAGCCAATAGATATTCCAAACATTATGATTCAAAAGATTGCAACAAGTACTGCATAGATATTTTGTTTTTAATGCAATGCTTTAAAGAATTAAAGACTTTCATATTTTTTGCTCGCTGCGAAACGTTTTAATGTATGTAAACTGTATTGTTATTTCGCCATTATCACTGCATCTCAAAGAGCGCAGCGCAATGTCTAATATAACGCCATACAGCCAGTAATTGGTTAAACGGCGAAAAGTAAATGATGCAAGCTGACTGATAGTAATTAACGTAGAGAAAACAAAAGACAACATCAACATTTTCTTGGTGCGTTAATTTTTTCCCCTTTCCTTCATCATGAATATTATCTTTCAGAATATTATGCATAAATGCAACCCGTTTCTCCAGACGATGAAAAATTTAATCAAAATTTTCAAAATCATGCTACTCAACTTTTTAAAACAAAATACATCACTCGCTTTTAAGTGCATGCAATATCTCCACTCGTTTTTTTTTTCTCCGCAAAATTACAACAATTTCATTACGCGGGATGAAAGAAACGCAGCAAAGAATGAAATGTTAAATTTCTTAAGAAAGAAAAAAATGTTTTGGATTTAAGCTGGAGGGGCAAAGGAAAATCTGGAGGGAATTAGGAATAAAAGAAGAGAGAGAAAAAAAGCCGCCACTGTTGATGAATAATCGCATTACACGCATTCTATTAATATCGTGTGCGACGAGTTTGATTGACTTTAAATTCGCTTTCGTAATCTAAAAACCAAAGGAAAGAAGAAAAATAATATCGTAAGTCTATTACCAGCATGGCACATTAGGTTTCTAAGAGCTTCAGGCTCCCAAAAGTTTCCTCCTTAATATTACAACATGAAATGAATAAATTAAGTCAGAATTGATCAAAAAGTTATTTCCCTCCACTCAAGCAAGCATCTTCGTCGGCAAAGCCCTTATAAACAACCGACTCCTTCTCTTTACATAGAAACGTGTACACCTCAAAGTCTTGCAAAATTTAAACATGTTTACAAACATAACTAATCAACATGATTAAATTTACATCATATAAAACAACAAAGTTTGTAATGTGAGTGTTTTGTCGTTTGGCTGATTGTCGACTGACATGTAAGATCAATGTAAAAAGCAATCTAAGACGGCAGTAATGGAGACCGAATGCTCAGCGAAGCACACTCTTTTTAATTTATTACAGCTATAATTTTTTTTTTATATTATTTTTTTATAATGCGAATTCTAAATCGGATTTTCTATTAAATAAATTGCGATGCCAAAACCAGATTTTAACGCACATCAACGGTGATATTTTATGTATATACCTGTCGAGAGGAACTCGAGTCGGGAGATATCTCAGTGACATAACAACGCTGATGTCTTAGTCAGTTGTTGTTAAGGTGAGGTGTCAGCTGTGGCTGGCGGTGATGAACGGGCCACTCCCTTCTTTTTATTCTTTTTCCGTTCCTCCAGTCCCATCGGATAGGTGATTTATGTGAGAATTCAGAGAAGATGGAGGTAGTTGGTTTTCAAAGGCAAGGAAAGACGTAATGGTTGGGAGTAAGAAAGACCATATGCTATGAATAGAGTGTTCCTGTTTTAAAAACTACCCGCTTTAAGCTGCTCGATGAAAGCGAGCTTACTTACAACACACCATTTTCATATAATATTTTTTTTTGTTATAGTAATTAATTTATTATGCTTGATAAATTAAATGCAAAGATGGGTGATTAAGAGTGGTTTTTAATGCCTGGATGTACTGGAATAATTTGGTACGTTGCACTTTGCCAGGGACATCTTGGAAGTTATTTTGGCAACGAATTTCCAGCGCAAGCAGAAATTAATTTACTCATGAAACATACCGAATCCTTGTTGACTTGTCTGTATCAGGCAATCGACTCGAAACGAGCACTTTTAGAATTAAAATTAAAGGAAATTTATTTGGAAAAATAAATTTAATGTGGAAGTAACATTCTTTAGTTACAAGTTTGTAAATGTTATTTTGTCAATGTTCTAACAATTCGAAAGAATGAAGTGACATTTATTATGTAAAATCAACACCGCAATAACATCCAAATTTGTTATTTCACTCTTACTACACTTGTGCTGCGGGTTTGAAAATTTTCTGCACCATCATAATAGAATTTAAAAATTCCATTATTGCTTATTTGACTAATGGAATTTTTGTGTTTGTACGGAAAGAAAGCTGAATAGAAATGACTAACAGTCAATTCAGCCTGACGTAAGCCGTATGATACTAAATAAACCCTCATTTGAAAACTCGCCAAAACATGCAACTTTTGAGAGTTAGATTTAACCGGCAGTAAACATACAAATCGCTAGCACAATGTCTTTTCCAATATTTAAAACGTGGACTACATCAAAATCTCCCACAAAACCCCAGGATTTTACTTTTAAATTGAAAAACGGTGTAAGAATCGAAGGTTTGCAGACATCAATTCTGTTATAAAAACATAATACATGTTTAAAATGCTTCGATTTGTTTTCGTAACGTGTAAAGGAACTAATGGAATGCGAACAATCGCATTGAAATTGAAGTAAGATGCGCCGTAATGCAAAGAATTTGTGGCTTACCAAATAAATGTTTCTCATTTTGAATCTCAATCCAAATCTACGTGTGGAAAAAATCGTTCAATTGTAAACTGCATTATTTACACAAACAGTAAAACTAACTTGTAAGTTTCATATTTACAACTGTATTACAAATATTTCTACCTACTTGCACAGTAGATTCGCTAGTTGCTTAAAAAGATATTAAGTGAAAATTAAAGTTTGGTTATCATCACGAAAAAGGAAAAAAAATAGTGGTTTGTAATTTCACGTAATTGTAGATATAGTAAAGTCATTTTCCAATTAAGGTACCGTACAGTACCTTTGAAAATACAAACTAAATTTATTAAATTGATAATGTCGAAAATCTGGCGTCGTCTCAGTTGCAAGTCATGTGATGTGCCCATAAGAAGTGGAAGTGTATGACTTGCAAGAAACCACAGGAATAATTCATTACAAAATCATTAGTTATTTCTAAAAAGTGGTTTGTGCTTCATTGAGCTTTGCAAAAAAAAAAAAAAAACTTTCAAAAATGAAGTCTAAACAAAGTCAGAGAAAGAGCTGAGAATCTATTATTGAGATACAGACCCTATCTATAAAGTCTTTACCTGATCCAAAAACTGTATACCGATAACGTATTCTATCATTTAATCAGTATAAAATACTGGAATTTAAATTTTTGTCACCAGCAGACGACTCTCCAAATAATTCTCGCATTTTGTCACAGTTAATTAAAAGAACGTTAACGACCCAAAATAATTAAAACCAAAAATCTCTGTAGAGATAGTAATAAAATTCCATCAAGTTAATATATTTATGTTATAAAAAAATTTCGCTTTGTAAAGCTACAGATGAGCCCATCGCACAAGAAAACTTCTTCATTAAAAAAATTTGCCAGCAACATTTTAATTCAGCACTTTTTATTATTACTTCAGTCTTATTATATCATACACCGCAAGTTACCCAATGAGAAAGAGCAAATCATGATTTTGATCACTTTTTCCCAACCGTAATAATAATAAAAATTTTATTTTACGCGTTAGTCAAGAATATTTTACTATCTCATTAAGGGTACAACCATAATTCCAACAAAACCGCCTTGGTTCCAATGAAATTGCCTGTAGCTCTTACCGGGTACAGTCTAACCCTCATCCACATAAAAGAAATTTTTTTTTTCACAAGCCATTTCCGCTCTTAAATCTTTCACGTTCAAAAGAAACCCAACAACTAATGACGTGGGATGTTTCTTCTGAGATGATGAATCGATAAAGTGGAAATCAGCGACGGGAAAAATGAGTAATTGAATGCAAGGTAGCTATCTAAAAGTAAAACTTTGCCTTGTTTATTGGCTCTCTCTCGTCTTCTTGTCTCGCGCTTGATTTGATATGGCAATCCTGGGAGCAATTGGTTAGTCAAGTGAAAAGTTTTCTTGGAAAAATATGAGTGCTCGAGCTAACGTGAATCGACTAGTTCGCGCTTAAATATCAAGTATCTTATGCTATCAACAAGGAAATATTGGCGCCAAGTGGTAGTGAAAAGCCATTTTATCCGATAGGCATCTTGCTTCTAGTTCTTGGAGATGTAAATGAATTTTTCATCTGTGCCTGGTGAGTGTTTCCACTGTCACATTGACGATAAACCATAACCAGAAAGTGGCCCCAAATTGCCAATACATTTTTAAATGGAGACGAAAGACGAAATTCATGTTTTAATGGATGAAAATAAATAAGAAATAAAATTCGAATGACCTTTACAACTCGCAACTCGGTAAATTCACACATTTGACATTCCCTTAAAGCCACAGGGAATTATTAAATGAAATAATTCCACTTTTATTTCAATCTTGCATTCAAATGAGGTTTAGGTATTTTAAATTCCTGAATGCAGCCACTGTAATCAATGAAGGCAAAACAAAAATCAAGCTTTAATTAAACTTACTTCCTTCAAATGAACCTGTCATTAAGAAACTGTAGCCATTTGGTCTCACGTGCGACTGCACGGCTAGAGAGAGAGAAAGAGTTCTGATTAAAAAATAAAATGAAATCATTCAAACAAAAATTCGCACTTTTCCTCATTTATTAATACCGTCGACTGGCATTGTTTTTTAAAAGGCAATAAATTCCCGAGGCGAAAAAACCGTTGTTCGCCTACATTAGCTTATTTGATTTTTTTTTTACAGCTGCACTTCAGCTTGAATTGCACAACAACGTGTAATGAAATGGAAATCAAAACGGCTTCATGTTACAGGAAATTTTTGTTGCTTAGTTTGCTAAATTCGATAAAGAGTATTTGAGGCCCCTTTCCCAAATTCTGCATTGCATACATGAAAAGTCAATGACCGCACTGCATGAGTGGAGACGGAGTGTGTTGACTTCTTGGACGAACGAGTTCTATTCTGTAAGTGCAGCTAGTGGCAGTCTTGTACGAGTGTTTGCATTGCCCTTGGAGAAGTACAACTCTCCTCTTCAAATACGAACGGGGCCGAAGCAAATAGATACCGGTGCAACTTAACATTGCACATGGTTTTTGTTATGTACACATTTTTATTCCTCATAATCATGAGCTAAAATGGCGTTTTGGTAAACATTTAGCTTACGACCAAACAACCAATATGAATATTTTCATGCTTGGCTGCTATGAAATGCCATCTTAGAAATTCCCCGGGAAAACGAAACGATAAAATCAAAGTTTTTCAAACTGGGGAAAAATTGTTGTAAGCCTAATAGTAATAAAAATAAAACATAGTTTTTGCATATAAAAATTCAAAGGATTCGAGTGATTGGCCCTTCCATTTCTATTCGAAAAAGTGGTAAGATGAGTAAAGTGCCAACGCGGGTGCCACAATACGTTTTGGAAATTTGCCATAAGTGGATGGGAAAATAGAAAAAAAAAATAAAAGTTATTCTTTTTATTTTAATTCAGCAAATCTTAAATTCAAAATATGGCACCAGAAATTAATTGAGCAATTTAAAAACAATCAACTTGTGTTTCTCCCTTCTCTCGTAAAGTGAATTTAGTAAAAAGACGGAAAAAACATTGCATTTTTTTAAGCTATCAAAAGATGGTAAAGATATCCCTGCAATTATACAGCAATTTTATTGTTTCTTTAAAACCTGTCATCTTATAATCCAAACAAGATTATTATTTTAGAAAAATTTCTGATAGCATCACTATATTCTTGCACAGCTTGAGCACAAGCCATTAGCAATTTCCTCTCCTTTTTTCCCTTCTTTATATTTTTTCAACTAAAGATAAATGATAAGTGTAATTTCAGTCCAAATAGATTGGGAATAATTCATCTTTTATTATAAAACGTGTTGAAAAAAGAAATCTGAACAATTAATCACCTTCTGGGGAAGGAGTTTGAAACTGTTTGTTCTCGCTTAGGAGTTGTATTTTTTTCTTTCTTTCCTTCTTCGAAAAGATGATCTGTCATCACGAATCTTAGTTTTCACTTACATCTAGTAGTTTTAGCTTTAATGTCTTTGTTTTTAAAGCAAGGACCAAATCCAAGTTTTCGAGAAAATCTTTTACTCCTTTTTTATTCATCTCTTCAGGCGCTCTGGTTTTATCTTTGTCCTTGTGGAGGTCACAAAGAAAGTTGACGTGCGGCTGCGGAAATGATATGGGCTGCCGCTTGAGTCTGTGCATTCTACGTTTTATTTTCGTTTCTTGCATTCAGCTCCAACACAGTCGAAAAAATCCGCTTCGAATGCATTTCTCTAATTATTTACATGTAAATGTAAATAATAAATAATAAATAAATAAATAAATATAAAAGTAAAAGCATTGCTAATCTGATGGAAAACGAAATTTATGAAAACAACTGGTTGTTCAGCAATATCTTATCATGTTATATTTACTTGTCATGTAGTATTACAAATGTTCACAATACACAATTATGTTTCTCTGCAATCAAATGCATCCATTTGCATACTGACTGCCAGTAATTGTAGCATTAAACGTGAAAACTAAGTTAAACGTTGACCCATTGAATTTCACTTGCAAAATTTGACCTTGTATCAACACTTCGGTGCAATAATCTAAGAATTTTTATTGACTTCTAAAGTCAGCATAAAGAAAAACAAATGCATTCGATTCGCTTGAATTTTTCTTCTGGGCTGTGCAATCAAAAGATTACAATCATAGATTGGAACGTTAAAGAGACACGACTCATTTGAAAGCAACGACGAAAAATCAAATAAAGAATTAGTTCAACATTCTGCATTTTTGCTTCGTTAGATTGCAATCTCGTATAGTCTCCAACCGAGTTGTCCAAAGTCGGAAAATATTCAGATCACGTGGTTATTCGTTCTCGACCAAGATAAATCCCAAGCATAATTCGAAATTTGAGCTTCACTGCATTGCTCCTTCACTTTTTGACGAAAGATTTGTTCTTAGTAAAGTATCTAACTGTTTGATGATTTGCGCACGCTTTATTTATTTCTTTCTATTTCGGTCACGCTTTAAAACTCTCAACGAATTTCAAACGCCGAAATATTTCTTCTCGAGAGTCGGTTTGATTTACCTCCAAGTCCAACGCCCGAATATTGAGCAGAAAGTCTGGAAAAAACGCGATCTTCGATAATTGAATACTCAATTTCTATTGCAAAATGCCGCTATAAATCACGATGATGCATTTTCCACATTTCCCATCACACTTCCAGGTTTAAAAACTTAAAAATAGCTTCCATTGTCACTACTTTCCTTTTTGGAACTTTAACTTTTCTTCTTCTTTTTCCTTTTTATAAATTCGGTCTATGGTTTCATCTTCTCCCCCCTTCTCATATTTTTGCTCATAACACAGAGAGTCACTTGGAACTTCTTCAGAAGCAGGCCGAATAATGAGGTTGGCTGGGCTGTAATACGCCATTCTTGTGAGTAATGGGCCAGCACCTTGACTGGCACTGCTACTCTTCCGTGTTAGCTCTTGTCGCCAGGCAGTGGTTTGGCGCATGTCAACCGGTTAGCAATGATGAATGTGCGCCCAAGGATCATCACATTATTTATACAAGCAATGCGGACAAACATCAAGCTTCGTTATTCAGACTTGTGCCTACAATTTATGTGTGTGCCCATTACAAAAGCCTATCCTAGCAGTTTTAAGCGTGTCATCTCATTCCGTGTTTAGATAACATTATTCACAGGGAGGGAAAACAAGACTAAAAGGTTACATCAGATCTGCAAGTCAAATTCCTTTGCGGTTTCAATTTTTTAATTTCTCCTCTTTTCTTGAAATATGAGATTCTGGAAACATGATAAATGGCGCTAGTCAACCACGCATTATTTCAAAACTTAGTGTCATATTTATGATCATTAATGGAATTTGATGCAATAAAAATTTAATTTTTTTTTTTTTTTGTGAAATTTATTTGAAGTCATATTTACCATATTTTACCATACTGTAAGTCAACTGTTTTATACTAAAATTTAAATTTAGACGCAAAAGAATTCATTCTTGTTTATTTTGTTGATCTAATTGATATTTCACTAATAAAGACTGTTACAAACCCCAAACTCAGTTATATAATTTTGGTCAGTTTTAATAATAAATAAAGCTCTTTAGTCACCTGGCATTTAATCTAACCGTCGTAACCGAGATGAGTTATTGGAAATTGCACATCCAACACACACAGTCCACTCACTCACTCAACTGGTAATTTTTTGCTTCACCTAACTCATGAAAAATACAACAGCCTGTAAATGAATGAATAAAAAAAAGATGCTAAGTTATACATCACAGTTTGAGGCAGGCTCAGGCTTGATGTTTTTAAGAAATCCTTAGAAATTCTTGCACAAACTTTTTCGAGAAGAGATGAAAAAAAGTCGTTTTGCACATTTAAATTTAAATTTTTTTTTTTTCATTTTTATAACGCCATTTTTTAACCTCATTTTTTGTTTTGCATGTTATGAATAATTGATGTTCCCAGCTCCATTTCTCCCATTTTTTTCGACTCTTTACTTCGTCAACATGCCGACCTTTTAAACCTGCTGGGTGCGGATTCTTATTGCGCACAATCTCTAACGTTACCCTCTACCGTCTTTTATTACACTGGCAACTTTATCTTTTCATTTTCATATGTAGGTTTTGCAGAATTTGAATTGCAAAGACCAAACACCTATAGCAACGAAACGAAACGAAACGAAACCGAAGACCGTGCAATTTTATATATAAATTGATAAAAATCATTGTCTGTCATTTCTTGACAGTCCAAACCCTTGCAGCCATCTAACTTCATAAAATACAAACATATAAAAGACTTTCGTATATAATACTCTTATTCTTCATGTTGACACTGTCAGTTGCCTGTGTCCGCTTTTTTCTTTGGTTCGAGAATTGATTTCACATCTTTCTCTTTTCCCTAGCTGGAACACATGATAAAGCACTGCCTTGTTTCCCTTCCTGCTATATTCTCTTACCTTTGTTCTCGTCTTAGTGTCACCTTGCTACCTCAAAAATCACTTGGCTTCACCCGTTTTTAAGAAAAGCCCAGAAAGAAAAATGGATGACTCTTTCACGCACTTGTGACTTTTGGTGAGTGGTCTAGGGGGTGCAAGCCTCCCAGCCGCTATCTTTGGGTTAGATCATAACGATTGTAGTGTATGGGTGAGCGATCAATCGCCAATAACTTACAAGGAGAGAAGAAAAAAAATCGAAAATAGAAGAAAGGGACCTCCCTGGTGCTCAGGGTTAGCCAGTGTATTATCATCATAAATCTCTCTAATCTGTTTCAATTGATTCTGTTGCTCGAATACCCGCGAAAACATGTAAATGAGGTAAAACATCGTTCGAAGAGGCGTCTTTTCGAACTCGTGTCCATTTAACGTAATGTGGTAACATTGGAAAACAATTGTAACAACTTTTATTACTTTCAAGGTAGTTACAAACTTTTAATTATTTCTGATCCGCCTTTGTTGTTCCATCGTGTTAAAACTTTTATATTTTTTTTGTCAAATGGAGTAGACGTGTAATGGCTTACAGAAAAATACTTTTTATCGTTTAATCTCTTTTTTCCTTCCTTTGTTTTTCTTTACATTGTTATACCTCAAGGACAGAAAATTCACTTTTGGGCAGCGCAGCTGTCACCTCTCTAAGCTTGCTGCCAGTTCATTTGATGACATTTCGTGTCATCTGATAAAATTTTGGCCGCCTTTTTTTGTGCAAGTCGTGTAGTGGACATTTCTTAAAGTTGAAGAGAGTGTCTTGAAAATTGAAATTCAAGCAAAAAAAAAAAAAAAAAAAAAATACAATATTTTTTTCATTTCATTTATAAGAAGAAAAAATAAAATAAAAAACTTTCCACTTGACTCTTCTCAAGTTCATTTGTGTCACATTACATTTTTCACTTTGCAGACGAAAATAAATGCAAGTGCGTTTTAAAGCTGACAATTTGGCACCAAGTGTATGTAAGCCACACTTTCAATCGTGAATCAAGCGATGCATCTGATGGGATCGGTTGACTCGCGTATTTGGAGAAGTGCACCATGTCTGACCAGGTGACACGCGTGAGAAATTTTTAGACGTGCGATTGTCCGCTTAAGTGTTACGTGCAAGTCACATGGCGGGCGGTGAATTCACTTGAGAAGTGTGTCCATCACTTTCGCTCGCTACTCCATTGCTTTTTAAACCACCGATTCGCATCTTCTTTAAATCCTGCCCTATTATCCGTGGCAACTTTAAATAGCCGATATGTAGCGAAAATATGGCTCCGAGGTTAAAATATTGTATAGGCGTCGATACTACAGCTGGTTTTGACACTAAATTTGCATTCACACATGTTGCAACTTTTAAAAATTATAAAAGACAACACAAGTAATTTTCTAAAGATGAAACGTTTTTAAAATGTTGTTTACATTGTGCCAACTTTTGATTGTGTCCTGAAGGCAATTAATTCGAGAGATTTCGGAGAAGAAATCTCGCCAATAAATCACGGCTGCATGTTTCACATGCTTGCACGTGGTTTTCAAGTTTTTTAATAAGTACTTTTTCGTAAGGTACTTAAAGTATAAGCGTAGGATTTCCATCTGATAGGAGGATTTCGAGTTTGACTTATGAATTTCAGCCACAATGTTGTTCCGCGTTTGGAATTTTTATTTGATGCCTTTTTTTTCACTCTTTTTTCTATTTTACGCTCCTGGTTCCAAAAACATTTTTTTTATTGAACCAACAACTAATAATTCTCAGTTTGCTTATGTGAAAGGAATCGCAATAAATAACAAGGACACGAGTTTTGTTGATATGTGACTGAAGTAATAAAATATGCCACTGACGGCTCTTCTATACTTTTCTGGAGAGAGAGAAAAGAAAAAAATTCAAACTTGCACATTTCTTTTTCCATTTCCTTTCGTCTGCATATTGTAAGATGATGGGAAAGGCACGTGACTACAAACTTCAATGCGCATTTTACGAATTTCTCATGACTTACATTCTTTTGTTGCCCTTTTTGTAATGAAATGTAAGCGCACGAAGCTTTATGATTAAACAAGCGAAATACTATCCCAGCTCTTAGAAATTTTCTTAGCCTAGTCACACAAGTGCAATGCAGCAAAAGTTCCCTTTTTTGATTTTTTTTGGTTTTGTTCGAAATTTAAGGGTTATTGACCGCTTAAATTTTCCATGTCAAGCTGAAAATAAGCGATCTACTTTCTTTTGGCGAGCCCACTTTGGCGAGCCCGATTCGGCGAGCCCGTTTTGGCGACAAGTCGATTTGGCACTCGCCCGTTTGTTTTGGCGATAAACCGGTTTGGCGACATATTGGTTTGGCGCCAAATTTATTTTTTTGTTATTTGAGTGTTCTTAAAACGTTGTCGGCGAATGCAGCCGAAAATATTGTAACAACGTTATCGTTTTTATGAAAAATTAGTTGCAGGAGGAAATCCGCCAAAGAAATTAAAGAAGTTTCGGATAGCTGATGAGCGGATTTTGAACTTAGTGGCAGATTATAATAATCGGCAGGGAGACATTGTGGAATTTTTACGAGGGATTGCCCACAATTTTGTACAAGATTAATGAATAGAATAAGAAATGCAAAAATTAATAAACAAATCGCAAAAATAAAAAAAAGAAGTCCACGCACATGCGCAGTTAACGTTTTTATAACTTATGCGCTTTTTTAACACACTTCCTATTACATCAGAAATTTTTACTTATTATTACCGGTTTCCCAGTAGCTCTTTTAGTATAATTGCATAATTTTCAAATAGTTTTAGTGCAAAATTTAAAAGAAAAATAGAGACAAGAAAGGCAAACATACTCTCGCTATGCCGCGGCCGTAGCGCCAATCGCGGCCTGGAAAGTCCGCGATTCCCGTAAAAAAAATGGTAAAAAATTCCTCCAAAAAAAATTGTATGGCGCCAAAACGACCGTCGCCAAACCAATAGTCGCCAAAATGACCTAGCGCCAAACTGACGTCGGCGCCAAACTGGCGTCGCCAAAACGGGCTCGCCGAATCGGGCTCGCCAAAGTGGGCTCGCCAAAAGAAAGCATTCCGGAAAATAAGCCCGCAGCCTCGTATAACAGATTTATTTCTTCAGGTTTGGGGGCTGGCAGCCTTAGAGGTCAGAATTGGGATTGAATATTTGCGAAACCGAGTGCAAAAGTAATGTGCATGAGAGCGTACTGCAACTTCCACACTTACAGTATAAAAAAACTGTTGTACTTTTACTAGAAATAGTAAAGTTGGAAATATTGCGGGATATTTGTTTATATTGTTAGTTCTGTGAATGCGAGTCCATGAATAAAAAGTGGGAACCGATGTTAAAGTCAACTGCTCTGCAGGAAATACATCAAGTTAGATACATACCACACTTTGAGAGTCACTAGGCGGTTTAGTTTAGCTGTTTGCAGTAGAGTAAACAAACATAAATTGTGGTTTGCATGAACAGTTTGCAATAATTTGTATTTTGGCGGTGTATTCCAAGATAAAGTGCGAGATGCAATACGTTAAAAATGTTAAAAGACTGATGTTTCTGAAGAATGAATAACAAGTGGAATGACCTATTTCTTTATCTTGGGCTCAATTCCAGAAAATATTTATCTGCTAAAAATTCGAAACTATTCAACAACAACAACATATCCAAAACTAAACTTATATATACATTACGGTATGGTAACTTATTTTTACTTTGTAAAATTTGATTAACTGTCTTTGTTAAGTCTTAAAGTGGAACTTTTATTAATGAATTATTCCACACAAAAATTCCATAAGAAATTGTTATTCTCAATTTTTGTTTTTATAAAGCTTTAATAACTTTAAAGTGATGAAATTGAAGTTTTATTACGAGGGTTCTGATCTACAGTAGGCCAATACACCCGTAGTCTTTCACAATACTCGATCTATGGTATGTTGTAAACAAGGTCTCGAAATTCCATTTCATTGCAAACCTTTCTAAGGTACTACACCAAAAGCAATTTTTCTTTCTTTCATCTCTACAGAATACAGTTGGGTAAACCCCAACAAACTACGGTTCATAAGTCACGCATTTTCACCATGATTGTATATCTCTATATTTATCAAACAAGAGTGGGTTATACAGCAACACAAGGTGATGCATTATTTATTCTCGAGATGATGATGATTCATATTCCATCTATTTAAAATTTTAATAAATTACTGCTATGAACCATCTACTTTCTATCTATCTATGGTAGGTATCTAAGCACTTTTTCACTTCAGGTTCGCTAAGGGAGTTTCTAAGAAAAAAAAATCGCTGGAAATTGTCTCATCTTTCTTCCTTTCTTGGCTTCTCGTTCTACTTCTTGCAGCTAACTTATCACTTGCGTTTTGTAATGCAAAAATAAAAAGTCAATGTTTCCTTGTCAAGTATTTTGTTTCTTTTTTACGGCAGGAAAACACCATTTTTTTCGGTATTTACTCAACAAAAAGTTATTTATTTCCTTTTGAATGGGCAATAATTTCAAGCTTGTCCAATCCCAGCATTCTGAAAGTGAAAAACAAAAAAAATAGATGGAATGGAGCAGCGCAAGCAAAGAAAGCACGCACTGTTTATACACAACCGAAACGAAATAATTAATGAGCAAAGAAGAAGGTACGGTATGATGAGTGTGATGTGTCATAAGAGAAATAAAGTCAAGATATAACTAGAGTGAAGAAGAATCACAAGATCATTAACAGTGGAGCCCAACCATAAACACACAAACAGACAACAGACGGAAAAGTGAAAAGCTTTGTCACGACGACCTTTCATCTTTAGAACTCGGGGTTACAAAGGTTAATAGTGAGCTTTACCATTCCATCTCTTCGTTTGACCTCGTCACACTCGTACAAATCCCGGCAAAGGCTTGTGTTTATTTGATAGTGGCTTTGAACTTTCTGTACCTCTTCTAATAAGCAGACGACGCCCGAATTCGCTGAGCATTTTTTATTGCACGTACTGAATTAGACTGTTTTATAATCGATGGAAGGAAAGCCTTGACCCCACAGTGCTCGAGTCCAACCGCAATAAAAGCCCATTTTGCAACTTCACGCCGCAGCTTTTGAGGACCCATCTGCCCCATTTGTGTGTTTCTTGTTTGTCCATGGGATGAAGAGAGGAATCTGGAGACGAGCATTATTGGCTTTCTTGACATCCGCAGGAAATTGCAGACTGTGAACCAGAACCCTTGTCATCAGGTCGTAGACCCAGCTACATGCCGAAAGAGGTTGCAGCAAGAACTGGTCGATGAGATGGAATGGGTTCATGCGAAGAAACCCGTAAGATCATTTTCCTTTTTCCTTTTCCCTTCTCTCTCTCTCTCTCTCTCTCTCTTTCTTCGGCTTCGAAACTCAAATTTTCAAATTGCAATTTGACTTAATCAGGCTTACAACTCGTGGTTTGAATTTTCAATTAACCAAAAACATTAATAGAAATTGATGTGTGTTTTTTCTTATTTCTTTTTTTCCTTTTTTATATAAAGAAAAAGAAAAATGGATTTTTTTTTTCCACCTGAAAGTTTAGCTGAGAATAAATCTGTGCAAAGTCAATTTGTCCTTGCCGCTGTAGTTTAGGCGACATGCATTCAAAGATTCACGTCTTATCTCGTTCTCAGGAGGCAAATGAGAGATCCTGGTGTGAGATATGTCAGCATTAAATCCAGGAAAGTAAAAGACAAGGTGGAGAGATTTGTGTTCAATTAAGGCTATCTTGTTAGTACATTGCAGGACCGTAACTCCTCTTCGCAATGGAATTGTCTTCTAAATTATCTCCTTCACGTGCATGTTTTTCACCCACCTTCCGTTTTCCTACAACTACTTTTTTCACATTTTAATGCTGTATGTAATTAATTTTTTAAGCCGTACAATGCTCGGTATAATTACGGAACATTTACATATACAAACTTTTCAACGGGTAGTACGTTTTTTCGGCTGACATAATTGGCAGGGAAAACGAATTTTCTAAATTCATCTAGAGATAAAAAAATTAAATATTTTTGAATTTTATGTAGTTTTCAAATTTATGTCTAGAACTCAGTAAAGCAGCCACTAGTCATTTGTTCGAATATAATAGAATATTGTCTCTCAGAAAGGGTGTGTAGCGCTCAATAAACAGCAGATCTTTAAAGATAATAGTTGGAGCTAATTTGAACCGTTGAATCAATCGCTAAGGCGGGTTCACACTTGACTGCAACGCAACACAATAGAAGTGAATGTAGCAACTTGACTGCAAGGCAAAACTGTGTTCGTGTTTAAATTGTAACAACAGATAGGAAATAAACGTAAATCAACCCAGATTTTAATCCAGAACAACAAAGTATTTGCTAGTTTAGTATATCCCACCATTTACTCTGCAACTACTTGCTTTTCTTTATCTGGAAAACAGAAATAGCAAATGCGGTTTTACAGCTTCAAATAAAGAAGTGTGACAAAAAAGTATGGAAATTCCATAAAACATTACCGAGTAACATCATTTAAGTTAATTATTAAGTTGGTTGATACTACTTAGGCGATGCAGTATCACACTAAATAATGCAACGTAAAAGCAACAATATCCCACTAACAACCCAAACACACTCTCATGCCAAATGGACACAAAATAATGATTTTCACATCGAGAAAGCACAAAAGTTGAGAAAATAATTCTTTTGTGGTAAACTTAACAGATACATATGACTAAAACGTCTTCAATTATTCACTAGCTGTCATGAAGCAGAAGCTACAATTTACATTAGGGGAATTTAAATACCTTAAATAAACAAATTTAGCATAATTGTTTTCATCAAGGTTTCTGGTTGCATTTTTCTATCAGATTACAAAAATTATAAACTTAATTTTACCGACAGATAACATTCGGTTGCTTGTACCCCATTTAAAAATACAACTCGAAAAATTTGAATTTTTTTACATCGTTAACCGCTTTTGTGGCCTGTAAAATGCACTATTTCACTGTTCCTTTTAAGACCTCGCTATCTGTCAGTGGTCTAACACAATTTGTATTCAATTGTTCGGGGTCATGCGCTTTCTGCTGAAATGGAAAGCGGTTCGAACTGCCATGACATGGCAAACCATATAAATCGCTATCAACCCATTTGACTTACTCCTGTAGCAGCAGAACAATTTTTTGGCAAAAAGTCAGAATAAAAGCACGACAGATGTTCCATTTACAATCGTTCATATGAATGAAGGCAGTGGACTACGACTGCTCACCGTGTGTCAAACGCTTCTTAAAGATTCGATTCATAACTTACTTTATAACTTACTTTGTAGTTTTTGAATTCTATGTAACATAAAATAATTCAATATCGAAATTACATTTCCTTTAAACCCAGAGATCTAATCATTTCAACATCAGAAAACTATTTTAAAATCATTTTCCTTATTTACATTTTTTAACCTTATTGTTATTCGGTGCTGCACTCCACGAGGTAATTTTTTCTTCCCTACCTGCGTGATGCTACTACCTGCAAATGTATATAGCCGTTTTCCCCTAATATCACTAATTAGATTTCAACACATTAAGGACGAACTAAGAAGATGCAGTTCCCTAGAGATGGCAGGTTTTCACGTGCCAAATAATAATAATACAACAAACGCTCAATTTCATTAACAGGTGTGTGCATTGCATTAGACGTTATAAAATTTGCGACTTAAAAATTTTTACAAAAAGCAAAATCGTCTTTAATAATTCATTTGGGAATTACTGAAGGTAACTCAGTATTTCGATTATTTTCACTTAATACGCTTCACCAAGTAAACCAGAGTTACTGCAGCACGCGGGGTATTTCATGATTGACTTCTTCACCATCCAATCATAAAAGCCCTAACTCTAAACTCCCCTTAAGATGTACAAGAAAAAAAATGTAAATGATAAATTCTTACCTCGGTTTGTTTAGTCTGCGATGACGGAAGAGATGTGGTAAAAGGGATAAATAAGTGTCCTTGAGAGTCAAGCAGTGTCAGGTTCATTACTTGTTGCTCGTGGTATTGCATTGTGGTGGTAGAAAATTGCCACACGATTGATAGCCTGGAGCCACGCGACCATGCCTCCATCTCGGGTTATTCACTTAACTGATGCAGGTACCCGCGCATAAGCAACTCGAGCGATGTACAAGTCTTGATTGCATTGTGGAAGCCTAAGTGTAAAGTAGGGAGAAGACAAAATACCAAAATTAAATATAGATTTATATATTGTTCCTTATTGTATTATGTTGTAGTGTGTGCTTTCTATTTATTGTAATTGATTCTGAATTAAAGAACACATAGTAATCGTTTTATTTTAAATTTTAGCTGTTAGCTTTCATTTACTCCGTAGTTGTGCAATATCTTTTTTCAATTTTCATTTAAAATTCCAATTTTACCTCGTAACTGATTTACAGGTTCACTAGAATACACAGTAAAATATAAGATTAAAGGACAAATCCGACTTGAGATTTCCCCCGTGAATTTTTTTATCTACAAACTTGCGTCAATATTTTAAAATCCTTTTTCCTCTCTCCTTACTTTGTCTTACATATGCGAACAGCAAATCAAGCCCATCCATATATACCCGTAACTTGGAAATAAACAAACGCAGGCACTCAACTTTAGACGCTGTATATTGTCAAACTTAAAAAAACTCTTAAAAATTTAATAAATATTTAAATAGCTAAAACTAAACCAAATTAAATTTCCATGCCTTATAATATCATAAAAAGAAAAAAAAACAAAACATCTATAATGATGATACAAATTATTTAAATGTTTGCTAAGATTAAAGTTAATATTTTAAAAAGCCACTTATTGCATTTTTCATGTAAATTAGTTTCAGAAGTGGTTTATCTTGGCCATATATTGACTCATATACTTTGGCCTTTTGCTACCCTAACTTGGAAATGCATCACAATGTAATGTAATTACTAAATCTTTTACCTTTTCTAACTCAAACCATTAGTACGTCACAGAAAAGCAACAGCACATAACAGTAACATGTTGCTGTCATCCACTCTTCCTGCAAGTAGGGAAAGGTCGTGTCAAGATATGAACCTTGTCTGATGGTTGCTGCCTGTTACGTGTTAGGATTAATGGTAAAAGCTGAACATGAACGTAACTTTAATTACAGGAACCAAACGGCGTGAACGACATTTATAATCTGGAAAAAAGAAAAGAATTTTTAATTTCCTTACAAAAATCTAATTAAAATAATACCTGCGCACCTGTAACTTTTGTAACTTTAATTATTCGTGACGTCATTAATAATCCTGAAAATATCGACGAGTAATTATTTAGTAATTTATGTAATTTTGTTTTATGGTTATTTCGCATTTTATTTCTCATTTTATAACTTTTAATAATTTATGATGTATGGCATGACTTTAGCTCGGTGATGACAACAAAATGCAGCGCGATAAAAGTGACATGACAGAAGCGCTCTCTTGTAACAGACAAAGAAAGTAATAATAGTAAAAACAAATCATAAAATAAAAAACAGAAAAAAGTAACAATAATAAAATGGTCTTGCACATCTTATATCCTGACCTCCACAAACATGTCAATAGTTGTTTGACTATTCAAGAAAAGTAATTTAATATCGTCGATGAGGAAAAAGACAATTATTTACATGGGAATTTTATAATCAACTAGAAGATGTTGCCCGTCCTAGGACGGCAGATTTGTATAATGAAATATTTATCCCACATGTAAATGTGTGTAAATGTGTGTAAATGTGTGTAAATGTGTGTTTCATATAATAACTCAACTGTTTGTGCTTCTCCTCGGAGTCCTTCAAAAGCTCCAATTCGATCGCGATCAGCCATTTCTGCTTTTTTAGATACCGGTATCCGGAGTCCACTTCTAGGTACATTTAGTACAAACCAAAGTGTTGTAAGCCCTTTCCGAGGATTCTAAATACCGTTTGCACTGTTAAATTCATGTTTTTAGGTGCGGCAAGTCAGACGTGAGTTCTGTTGTTTCGCCATTTGCAATAGATGCAATACCAACGCCATCTGTTGGTGATTGCCAATACTAAAAGCTAACTTTTGAGCGCTTTAAGCGTTCCAGATGACCAGATGGATGCTGGCTACTATTACTATTATTATTATATTATTATTATTATATTATATTATATTATATTATATTATTATATTATTATTATTATTATTATTATTATAGGTTTTACGTCGAGAACTGAACTAACATCAAATCTAATGCATAATTACTTGAACAAGATGAAGAATGTTCACGGTTTTATTTGATTAATCGAGGAATTTATGTTTCAGTTTCATAAATTTGCCAAGCTCTCAAATAGTTTGGACCCTTGAAGCTAATCTAATAATTTTAGGAGCTTAAAATTGATTTTTTTTAAATCTTATCAGGAACAGGAAGAAATTATCCAATAACCTCTTCTTGATTAACAAGAAGCTGTAAACTTGTAGCTTCTTTTCTTTCAAATAATTGTATACTAACGAGAATAAAAGACGTCTTTTTTGTCGCGCATTCAGCACAACTGCAATTTGCTACTGCTAGACTGCACGTGTTGTTTGCTTCCTCGAGCGCGGTTATAAGTGACCTTTTCATAATAACTGTGCAGTGAAGTAAAGTAATTAGCAAAAAATAAACCTAAGGACTTTACTGTTTGTTTTAATCATTGCTTTATGAAGAGAATTACTTGTTTACCAGTTCATTGTTTAATGTGTTGCTTCGTACACCACACAATGCAAAAGTCCAAAATCATGTGCTAAGTACTGTAAGTGACTAAAGTTGATACATACAAAAATACGAAATTTTCTAAAGCTATTCATAATCTGAAATTCTACTCATTTGTTGAGAATTTTAAAGAAGAAAGTTTATTATTTTTTTTTAATTCTGAAATAAAATGTTTTTTACTATATATAGAAGAAAACACTTTAGGCTGCTATTAACATCGCAGTGAAGCTCACACTTGAAGTTACAAGTCTATAAAAGTCCAGCAGTTTGAAATAAAAATTTATTGGAGCAGTTTTGAAATTGCCCATTGACAGATGTTTCCTTCAAACCAATAATATATCACACAGTTCCTGATGAAAGAGTAACCTAATTGATTTCACTTGAGGGCTTTCGAGCGAGCAGATGTACAATGTTTCAAAATTTCGAGCAACGACTTGTACTTTGTACTTTAAAACCCTAAGAGGGATTTTGTGCATTTGAGATTACTACTGTAATGCCAATATTGGATGGTACTTGAAGCCAATTTCAGTTTATGACAATGCTCTCTTTAGTTAAACATAACTCGGCAGCGAATCTTGAGTGATGAGATGATGTGAAAACAAGTACAAAAGATTTCCCCGAATATGTGTGAATTCGAGACACATTTGGATTCAAAATAAAGTGGTAAAAGACATGAGCCGCGTTTTTTCTTAAATTACTTTATGCAAATGGTTAGAAAATGGGTATGTGGGTAATATGAGTAGTTTTACTAAATTATAGGTGCACGTCTTGCAATATCAGGACTTTCTTTGCCAGATGTTTCTTAAGAGCGGCTGGTAAAATGAAAACCGCACTCCCACAGAGATAGAAACCGTTAGCGGAGACTTGGCAATTTTATACGTCGTGCGTGTTGGACTATTCATATTGGCTGTTTTTGGTCCATTAAACCCAATTAGACCGCTTTTCTCCTCCTCTTTACTTTCTTTCTTATTACCAAATAAAAAAACAAAAAAAAAATTAAACAGAAAAAAATTGTGTAGTGCCGGAAAGGTTGCGGACTAAATCATTTTCAATTTTCTCCTTCTGTTAATAAAGCATTAATGAGGTTTAAATTAATAACCAAAAAAATTGTAATTAAATTTTTGCAGCATATTTTTTTCTACACAAAAACAACAATAATTTAATAAAAGTATTTCATCGGCAACATTATATAACCATCCCTGCGCGTGTCAGTTGCTGCTGTTCTTCCTGTTTCAACATTTTTAAATTGATTTTAGAGCTGTGTGCATTAAAGTATAAGTGAATTTCCTCGACACGAGTAGAAATAAAAATAAAAATTAATTAAAAGTTTTCGTTTTGTATTGGAACTACTTTGATTTGTTCTTCTCACTACCAAATCCATTTCCAATCCAAAACGGTGTTCTTGACAGGTATTGCAGTCAAGCGTTTTGTTTTCCGGGAAATTATAGAATTTTTAATTACATCTGCCACTCAAATGGATTTTTTAATAAAAATACAAACAATAGAATTAAACGTTACCAAATACGAGAAAAGTTGCGGAATAACTGGCATTTAAGTGCATTTCTTTCGACCTCCTCTTCTTTTATTGTCATTAGCAGTTTTCACCTGCATGGTTCCTTCTTTCTTAACACCATTTTGAGACGGCAAGTCCATTAGAACCCTCTCTGGAGAACATTCCAGATTCAAATTAGTTCTTCATGAATGCAAAACTTTTGCTCCTTGCTGGGTATGTCGTTATTGTGCCAATAAGTATCCCAGTCTCCTCTCTTTCCAACAGCCGTTACCTTATTTGCATCTGTGCATGCCATCAAAGTGCCTTTGCTTCAGCTCTTCTTTTTCACTTTCTTTCCCTCCTTCTATCTTTAATACTTAAGTTTTGACGATGGTGGTGATAATGTGTTCACTTTAGCCTTATCTAATAAACTCTAGCATGGGTAAACCTTGGAGAGTTCAACCAACTTATCAGCTTTTACACTTGTTTATATAATTTTTTTTTGGTATTATTAAAAAAATGTTGCAGGATGTTTAAGTGCCTCATTAGCCGCTAAATCATTTAGTCAAACGCAGTGTCCAGTGGCTGGAATGAAGTTGTAATCAGATTAAAAATGGCACCTAGTTAGAATTTCATATTCGCCATTCCCACAGGATTTTGCACTCTTTAAAATGACACTTTAAATGACATTAGGTATTTTAATTTTGACAATACTTAGAAACGAAAGTATCCTTTAATGAGAATTAACTCAGATGAACTTGAATTAATGGATCAGATAACAATTGCTTATTAGTTGAAAACCATCAAATTATAAGCAATCTTTGTATGTACAGTACCTATAGCATTAATTTTGTAATTGCTAATTGTCTCTCATTTGTATTCCTTTGAGAAATAATTTGGCCATTACGTGAGTACTTGAATCGGCCATTCTTTGCGTAAAACTTTATATTCTTATAATTTTACATAAACTTTATAGCCATGGTTTGCCAGTAATGGCTTCCATCTCATTATGTACGTTGTTGATGCAAGAAAAGTTGAAGCAATAAGGTCAACAAGGGCCACAAGATGTGCGGTCAGTTTAATAGGCAGCGACTCTAATTGAAAAGCCGTCTTGTTGCCCTATCTGTTTTTGTTGTGCCGAGAGATGACGAGTTTGGATGTCCCTTCCCTTTGAGTGCCCCATAAAAAGGGAAGAGCTCGTGTATGTCGCCCAGTTCATAAACGTCTAGACGTTAAATCAAACATGGCTTGCGCATCTCGATAAAATGTGCCTGGTACAAATCATAGCTCTCATGGGAAGAAAAAGGTGGCAAGAAAGAAATAAATGACACTGGAACCAAATAAAATGGAATCTATTTCTGCACCAAAAATGGAATTGGTTTTGTAAACGATTTGTATAAATTTAACGCTATATTTCTTTTTATCTACAGGGGAGGTCATTGCCATGTTGGATGGCATCAACGTGACTGCTGTATTAAAAAGAGAAGCGCAATTACCGTGCAACATAACACCACCTACTGATAGCGATAAACCTCATTTGATCTTTTGGTATAGGGAAATGTCGGGGAGTCCGTTTTACAGGTAAATCTATTTAAATCCATTTATTTATAAATTATTTACGAATTTTAAAAATTACTTGTATTATAATTCCTTGATGATCTTTATTTATTTCTTAAATAATATATACTGTAGTATTTTAAAAAGACTTAGTAGAGAAAATCAACTTTTAATCTGGAAACGAGACCACGTAATCAGCTTGAATCGATGTTGCTTTTAAACCCGCAGTAAATGTCATGATGTAAAATACGCCCCTTGCTTCTGCTTTTGCAGTTTGGATCTTCGAGATAAACCTTTAGACTCTGGCAAGCACGTACTAGGAGACGATGTGCGCAACCGGATGGTATTTCGCACGCAGCCTAATCCTGCTTATTTGCTTATCCACGAAGTGGAAGAGGGCGACGAAGGCAGCTATCGATGTCGAGTGGATTTTCGAAGTTCACCCACGCGATATTTCGTCGTTAATCTCACCGTTATAGGTGCCTGACACTAATAAACTCGGCGGCGAATGACAGGGTTTGTTTTTAAAGCAACATATCTCCCTCAGTTCCACCTATATCTCCCTCTATTTTGGACGAGAGGGGTTTAGAGCTCGGATCCGTTGTGGGGCCTTACAACGAGGGCTCAACTCTCTTCATTTCATGCGAAGCCAAAGAAGGTAAAAATTATTGGCCTATTAACGTGCAGAGTAGGACATTTCGCCTGATATTTATCTTAATTTTCTTCATGATCTAAGGTTGGCCTCCGCCTGCTGTTACTTGGTGGCGCGGAGATACCTTAATGGACGACAATTATGAAGTGACCTCTCTGGGAATTGTTCGCAACGACTTGGTTGTTCCGGCCTTGAGTCGATCGCATTTCGGAGCGACATTTACGTGCAAAGCGTCCAATACCAATCTCACAGAACCAATGGCAACGAGCATAAATCTGGACATGAATTGTAAGTCTATCAAATTGAAGTATGAGAGCGAGTTAAAGCATTTTAACGATGCAATTAGCATGTTGCTGTTTTATTCCTTTAAGAGTAAAAAGGAATGGGGTGTAAAACGTTTCTGCTGTTCACATGGCTTGCAAATGGCTTTTTCATATTCAGTTTTATTTCCCCGGCCTTAATGACCGTCAGGTGACGGATTAAAATATGGCTTTCTCGTTCTGCAGGTAATAAAAGTTAGAAATTAGCAAACAAAAATATAAAATGAAACGATTTTATTTGATTTTTTCCCCTTTTCATTAAAGCTCAGTTTTATCTCTTTAGCAAAACATGAGAAGCAATTTTGTTTTAATTAATTTTATAATATCATTGAGAAAAAACTTTTTAAAAAAAATTTAAAAAGTTTATTTCGATTCTAAATGAGTCATGTTTCGGATTTTTTTTTAAATTTAAACCAATAGTAATATCTGCCCCTTGGCATACCTGCAACACTCAAAAGTAATTCTACAATATTGTCAAAATAATTGTGTAAATTTAAATTCAACTTGACATTTTATTTTGTACATAATAAAATTCTAGTTCTACCTGTGTCATTATCATTTTTTTAGAGATCCTCGCTTTATATTTCCAATGAATACAGAAATTGCTTTTAGTTTAAATGTTGTTTTAATTTTGCCAAGATTATGTTTGCTTATTTATTAGCCTCTTATTATACATTCTCCAAAAGAATTATTTATAACTTTAGCTTGAATTGAATGGCAGTTTTTCTTAAGTTTTTAATCCACACAGAGTACGAGGATTAATTGCTCTTAATAGAGATGAGCTATAAACATAAAAAAGCAATTCAAGTAAAGCTTGCTTTAAAGCTTCTTTTGTTCTAGTTTGCCTTTCTATATTTGTGCTTTTTTTTCTATTCTTATTTTTGAAACTAATCTAGATGTACTTGGAGGAATGAATAGGAATGAGTAAGCATATAAAATAACATTTATGAAAAAACTTTTTAATTTTCTGCAAGAGGAAGAAGCGGCGGAGAAAGAAAAACATTTGATATTGAAATTGGATGGTAGAACATAATGAATTGTGACGCTATTTGAAAAACATAATCATACGGAAGTGCATTATCGTGCGCAAAGAATAACACAGATGATTCATGATCGCGAGACATATTGGATAGGATGGCGAAATTTCTGAAAGGAAATGAACCCAACTGTGACATAAGGCAGAGCAAAAAAAGTGTAGACTATTAAGTTGAGTAAAATGACATTTTTATACAAGTTGCTAGAAATTTATGACGTGCTAATCCATCGACAACGCATGAATTTCGGTCAGGGAAGACCTGTTGGCAGTGATCAATTGACGCTGAAAAATAATAAGGAATAACATAAATTAAAGTGCGAGCGAAAAGAGAGAGAGAGAGATAGACTTGTGTTTAATGGCGGTTGCACGGTCGTTATATCGCGCCACATCGAATGAAAATAAATTATAAACGGAAGCCTGCGATTTGCAGGAATAGTAAACGTAAAAAGAATATTGTTGTGCAATAAAATGATGATGTAGAACTGAAAATTGAAGAAAACAGCTACAACGTCGTTAAAAATTCGAGATAAAAGTGATAAAAAGCACTTTACTCAGTGAAATTAAAGCAAATGCAAAGCTTAAAGTGCTGTACTTTCGCTTTAAAAGCAATTATAAAATTAAACCAAATGAATAATAAAGACGAAAATAAGTTTTGTTTAACTTTCCTTGCACTGCATGAGGCTTGAAATGACTAAACTAAGGAAATGTGCAAGGTGAAATGCTCCAACGGATTATTATATGTGAGACTACTGTATAAACGCACAAGTTTTTACATTTCACTATTTCGTAAAAATTTACAATTATCCTTTTTATATCCTACAGTAAAACCACTCGACGTTAAAATTCACAATCCTCGACGTTCGCTGTCGGCAGGTCGGCGTTACCAATTGAAGTGTCGTTCTTCAGGGTCTCGTCCCCTGCCTATCATGGCGTGGTGGATGGGTGATCAGCGACTTAAAAACACAGAGGAGACAACTTCAAGTGATGAAAACATTACTACTAGTGTCCTGAATTTTAAACCTACAAGTGCTGACGACGGCAAATACCTGTCTTGCCGAGCTGAGAACCCGGCCATTCAAAAAAGCGGCATCGAGGACGGTTGGAGACTCGACATTCACTGTAAGTCAATTGCAATCACGCAGAGAAAACAAACAATTTCATTACTACTTATTCCTCTTCGCTTCAAGTTCTCATTATTCAATTTGCAATTCGCAAACAAAAATTAATTTTTATTTTTATTTACACTATTTCTCTTTAAAAAAAAATTCATATTCAATTTCAGTGACATATATGAATACTGTTTATTGATTCTTTGCAATTTGCCTTCTAGACGTGGGAAAAGTAATGAAGTAATTTATCAACTTGTTATGGTTGAAGAAGAAAATGGAATAAGAGATAAAAAACAATTTCCTTTCTCAGCCGCATTGAAAATATTACAAAAAGTTCAATATTGCAATGAAAATGTTGACTTGGCTTATCTCCTTTTGTGAGCGAAACCACTGCGTATAGTTAATGGATCAATTCTTAAACTAAACTAACTTTATTAGAAATAGCAGAGAATTGAAATATAAAATTGTTATAAATAAGAAATGAAGAAAATTTTAGAAGTAAAATCACTTTAGAATTTACTGTCAAGGAAAGAATGGATATACCGTCGCACAAACTTGGACAAAGAAAGGATTTTTTTTGATACCATATTCAGTCATCTCGAATGAATGTGAATGATGGTGATTGGGTGATCACGAAAGGATAAAGACAGGGCTTCTGAAGTTTCTGATGGAATCCAAAGCTGCACTACGTTCAAAGTTGTATAGAGAAATGTTGGAAGATGATAGGGAAATATTTCCATCATCACATTGGTGGGATTCAATATAAAAGAATTGATTTCGAGTTACTACTGTATCTTTAAAAAAAAAATTGGCATCAACTTTCACACATTTAGTGTACTGGTACTCAAAATTATGCGGCAACATTCTTGCTTTAAGTAATGCCGAAAAGCCTAACTAAAACTGCTAATAAAATGACTTTACACAAGTAGCCGTTTAAATTGAATTCTTTTACGAAGTTTTACTTTGCATTTAACATCCTTCAGCACCAATAAATCCGTTCACATCCTTTTATACATTAAATCCCTTCAAATGTAGTGAATATAAAAACAAATCTTATTGAAATTGCATTGTCTATACCTTTGTAAATTCATAAATATATTTATATGATTTTTTTCTATTTATATTAGTTAAGCCTATTGTTTCACTGGAATTAGGACCTTCGCAGAAAAATGATAACATACACGAAGGAGACGACGTTTTCTTGGAATGCCGCATCACTGCCAACCCTTTTGCCCATGCAGTAGAATGGAAATTCCAGGTGAATAATTCAAACTGTATTCAATTTTTTTACTTATTCAATACGTTATTGCGTCGCATCTGTGATGGTGAATAACTGAAAAATTGATGGTCAGCAGCTTTGAATGTCAACATGTGTCCGAAACATAAAAGACGAAAAGAAATGAGATATACATTCTTATTTTCTTGAGAAAAAAAATATTTACAGACTTCGAATTTTGGTTGCTGATGAAGTGCAATAAATTTAAATAGAACTGTGCCAACTTTACGACCGACTAGTGATGGGTTTATATGACATTTTCGAGAGCAGATGTGTAATTCTGTTGAGTGTGCCAAAATGAAAATGTTTCTATCAGTCGAAAGCAGCAACTGCTTTACAGTAAACCATAAACCAAGAGTTGGTGCTATAAAGTTGTTGATGTATTTAAAAGACTTATTTATATGTTTGGTCATGAAACAAGATTTTCTTGTCCGACCAAAGATCCCAATCTAATCCTTGTTTATAGTGGCTTCGTATTTGTTTTTCTTTTTGACTTATAGAATCAATACTTAGTAACTAATGCCACTGCCGGAATTATTATCAATAACCAATCGTTAGTGATGCAATCTGCAGAAAGAACCAGCATTGGACCATACATGTGCATCGCTATCAACTTAGAAGGTGAAGGACAAAGTAATGTCTTCCAATTGCGCGTGAAACGTAAGTGAACACCCATTCAGTAATTATTTACAAAATTAAAGTCATTATTAAAGGTTAAGTGAAAGCAGCACAACATCAATTTAATCTAATCTGACGCTCGCAGAATGGCAGCACGTATTTAGTTTTAAGATAACCAAATTTTCTGTTTTGAAACTTGTGTTAAAATTCTGCCTCAAAGTGAAACCGAATAGTTTATCAATTTATTTTAATTTCGGGCGATATAGTAAGCTTAAACCAAAACATGACCGTGTTTCGTTTAGATAATAGAAGTGATTTGCGCAGATGTAATAACATTTGCACTTGTGTGATTGAAATCTGCACTCAGAGTAAATTCTTACAGTGCCAAAATACTGTGTGTAGTACTTATCAAAGGGTTTATCTTGGCATGTCAATAATGTCAGCAAAATTTGTTCTATTTACACGAATTCCCAGTGCACGCCCAGATGACAATCAAAGTCAGAACTCGGTGAAAACAAGTTTTAGGTTAACTTGCTATGCGAGAGATAACTCAAGCTGTGCTCTGAATTTACATTTTAGAATATTGTATTCAACACTTAAAATTTAACTTGCCATTTCATATGCGATACTGTATCTGAGATAAACACAGTTGAGAAGCAACTGCAAAACTGTAGATAATGTATTTGAAATTGTTACATATTATTGTGGGCTAATTCATAATAACATTTAGAGCTAGGAATACGATTACAGTTTCACACCAAACAACTAACAAAGCTTTCGTGGCAAGATGATATTGTTTTCCACCGATTATCACAACATCTAAGCACATGTAGACTTTAAAAAATCGATCAAATTATTACTGTAGGTTCCAGCAGAAATGGTCGTTTCTTCCAGTTGTTTATTGCTGATTGTATATTTATTCATGCATTTTTATGAGCCACATCAAAATCTCGCAAAAAAAAAAATTTATATACAGGGTGATTATAAAAGAAATATACAGTTTCAACATTGTATTACATCAAACCTACTGTATATACATGGGTTTGTAGAGAAAGTCAAAAAGTTTTTTTTATAAGTAATTAAAGATGCTCAATGATGTGTGCACCCTGGGTCACAGGGCAGATGTCGAAACAAAACTTTAATTCGCACCAAACTCGCTTCCGTATGTCCTCAGTAACTTCAGCAATTGCATTAGTTAATCTTCGTCTCGAGTCATGTAAATCAGCTGGAAGTGGAGGAACAAAGATGTTATCTTTTGTTGCTCAATTCCAGCACGCAAAATTTTTTCTCAACAAGCATTTTGGCTTGCTGGTCACGTGATGGCTGATGTCGTCCTTGCATATGGGTAAAAGAAACCTTTTGAATTTATCTAAAGTAAATGTCAATATCTACAATAGTTTTGATGTATTACAATGTTGAAACTGTATATTTTTTTGTAATCAGTAATCATCAACCTGATATTTGGTATTTCTCATCATCAAAAAGTACCAAAATAAAATTTCAAATATTGTTAAAATGCCACTTAACCTTTAATTTAAAATTAAAATATTTATGTGTACGGTAATTACAATTAGCTTTTACTATAATTATTTGCAGACCTTCCAGTTTGTAAACCAAATCAAATAACCACGTATGGTGTAGCAAGAAATGAGGCAGCTCACATTCTTTGTCAGGTGGCCGCTTATCCAGATAAACTAACTTACCGTTGGGCCTTCAACCATACATCCCATCGAATCCCTTCTGTAACCAATGCAACTGAGAGCACTCTCCTGTTCATACCAAGATCGGAACTGGATTTTGGCGCTCTTATGTGTTGGGCTACGAATGAAATTGGCACACAAATAGAACCATGTATTTATCACGTTATTTCTGCTGGTAACGGCCAAGAAAAAAAATTGAAAGCAAGAAAACGTGCACGATTTTGTAATACGAAATAACTTTTCAGGGGTTCCGGAACCTGTATACAATTGTACAGTCTACAATGAAACTGAATCTTCATTATACGTTGAATGCCGTGAAGGATACAACGGCGGCCTAGTTCAGAATTTTATTTTAGAAATATATAATGCCATTACAAGAAAGGTAAAAAAGTCTAATTATAGTTTTAAGCTTCTTTTAATTTAATTATAATTTAATATCACGTCTCTTCAGCAGTAAGAGAATTACGACCAATAAATGATGATAATAATATGCATGATTAAAATAAGTTTAAAAAGTTAAAACTAAAGCATTAAAATTCATGTGTTTTCATTGCTATTTTCGTATCACTTTCTATTATTTAGCTCAAGTGGACGTTGACCAATCCACGTCCCCTTTTTTATGTGAGTGGTCTCCAGTCTGGAACTACACTGACATTAAACATTTACGCTTCAAATTTAAAGGGGCGCAGTGAACCAGTCGAGATGAATGCGCGCACAAGAGATTTAGTTGATAACTCTCAAGGTGAAACTTTATCACCAATTTATTTTGCTTTATTAATTCGACTAACGACGTAAATCTTTTTCTTCCTGCTCTTGCAGACAATGACATTTTAGCCTTGACTCCCATCTTGGGAGTATTAATTGGAATCGTTGGTGCTTTGTCGATAGTTGCCATTGCAATTGTCATTATTATGAGGTGCAAAGTGACACAAATCATGAAACAAAAGCGCATTGAAAGAGAAAAAGAAGAAAGGTACAATGTCTCAAAATATAAGTGACGTTTGTAATAGTGTTTAATTCTCGTTTTTATTTTTAATTCATAGATCAAACATTCCTTTGCGTAAAGATATAGACGAAACTGGAGATCCAGATGAAAAGTGCCCGGATTTGATTCCCAGTAGCAATAGCAAAGAAGGTTCGTCTACCTTAATAGCACAATCGGAATTTTTAATTACTTAATTTACTCTTGTTATTAAATAAGATCAAGAGTTCCCTCCAGTAGAAGTTAAGTGTTTACGCAATCAACAGAGTTACTCTCAAAATCCTTATCAGCTAGAACATTCACTGCAGAGGCAAACACATTTACCTGCATATACGATACAAAATTCATCAGATCCTGTCCAATATCATAACGAGATGAGTAATTTATACCAAATAAAAGAGGTAAATTTATCATTTATTTACCGCTAAGCTGTGCCACAATTGATTAAAATTGATATACCGTACCTGTTCATTCAGACTGAATCAACAGATCAACATCCTCTCGAACAAAATCCGCTACACCCACTTCAGTGGTTTTCTCCTACCCACAAAGTAGTCAGTTGGAAAATTCCGCACACTTCTTATGGCCACTCACAAGAGGATGTTGAAACTCCACTCATGTCCAATCACATGCCCATGGTAACCAATTAGTAACCAGCAATTAAAAGCAAGACACAAAATCTTGTTATTTTTTTTAGCAGCAGTTTACAAATCCTTCACAACGGAGCAGTCTTAAATCTCCTCCGGTGGAACTGTCGCACTTTTAATGTTTGAAAACTAGAACCAATTATTATTTCAAACATTTATTCTGTAGTGAAAAGTTTCGTTCGTATTGTTTACAAGTCAAAACATCAAAACTCTTTCAGTTCCATGTTTTATTTCATATTATCCGAAGGCGTTTTTTAATTTTGTACAAACAAATCTATTTCTTGTACATGAAAACAAAAAAAAACCGTTGTAAATAAATTTTTATCCATTTCATAAACAACATTAATGATTAACACAAGCAGCCATGCAGTGAAGTCTACTACAAAACATCTTTCGAAATGACAAATGATATGATACCAACTATTGACTGTTGTCCAGCGAGTATGTAAATAAATAATAAACACTGAAGTATATTTTAAGATGCAAACTTATATATATTTTACTCTCAAAATATTGACTAGGCCCAAGGGCATCGAAAAGCACGAACACTTGATAAGAGTACAATTCCAGTTAAAATAATAATAAACTTCCAGAATTAAAAATTGAAATTATAAAATAGAATACGGTACTTGAAAAGTTAAAAGTCAATATTGGCATCCAATATCTTTGTTTATGAAGTTTTTGAAAATCATTTTTATGACACAAAGGTAAACAAAAACTTCAAAAACCAAGATATTGAATGCAACTAATAGCTTTTTTGCTTAGTAAAAAAGACGTTCAAGTGGAGCAATTGCGTGTTTCAGTGTGTTGTATAACTATACTTTGAAGTAAGCTGTCAAAGTATAGCGGATCTTTTGTGCAGTAAATGCTATGATTGGAATCGATTGAATCTTTCTCTATTCCATTCTCTTTGCTGTTTGTAGTGGCAACAAGATTTTTCTATTCTCTCGCCGCTTGTTGAGCCGCATACTAATGTCCCCGAAATAAGGTCGACTGTTGTGATATAACAGTTTATTTGGCACAAAGCTGCCAATTATGGAAGGGGTTGCGAGTAAGTTAACCTGTAATTACCTTTAATCCGACAGCTGTGAAGATTTCATTATCATGCGTTTTCTTTGTCAACTTGGTAACCACATCTGATTTCGATCATCTTGCAACAGACGATTGCGGTCGCATGTGTACAATTGCAAGTCATTTGAAAACTAAAAAGAAATTATAACGAGCTTACTCAAACAAACAACTTAAAGCCGACTGAGTCTTCGTCTTCGTGCGGCCGACAATTAACCAACTATTAGCCTCAAGTGCATTTCGGCCGGAAGATGCTCTCATTTGCGGCAAACTATAATAATGCCATCACTCAATTTGCTGTCGTTTTGATTGATGAATTTGGAGAGGCTTTTATGACTACTTTAAGTCAAACATCAATGGTAAAAGGTCATCAATCATCACGAGAAAATTGGATTGCGGTAACGGACACTCACTCACTGATGTGGTCAACCACATCTCATCTCGCTCTCAGGGGGAAGCATCGACGTACTTATACATGATAAAAGATGTACAGAGTCGAGAAAAAAATGGAAATCTTATCACGAAATTATATTCTTAATTTTTACTCTCATTTTCCCACTTATGCAATCAAAAAATGTAATCAAGAAATGTAACATTTTATTTCCCTCATGACCTATCCGAGGTAAGCGGCAAAAGGTTGGTTGTGAATTCATTTTGATAAGTATTATAAAAATGAATTAAACATGTTAAAATTAAAGCTTTTCTTCTCTGCTGATAGAAAGAGAAATGATGTCTTTTTATTTTAAGAAAACATTGACTCAGATCTTCTTCCCAGGAAAGAAGTGTATACTGTACGGTTTGAGCAGAAGTGAAATCTAGAGAAAGCAAACATTTTTCGTGGATGGCACACCTGACTATTGAGGTAAAAGTAGATTGTGCTTCAGGGCGATCACGAGCAATAAAGTGAGAAGAGAGATTACTCTCGTCTCGAACTTGGCATTTCAATTTCGGAGTTGATTACTCCACCCAATAAAATGGCTGTCATGTCTGATAATGGTACCATCAATATTTATCGGCAGGGCACGGCACGAAAAGCAGTTAAATTAAAAGGTTACAGTTTTACTTAATTTTCTTATTGCTTTACTGTTAATTACACTTGAGTAACTTTTATGTGCATTCATGCAGGTGTTATGAAATATGACTACATTAAATGTCGTCTTCAGAAATAAAACTATTATTGTTATAGCTTTCACAGTTGTGCTGATGAGGTTAGCTGAAGATGCTGAAGATTGTGCATTGTGGGCTGAGTTACAGACTTAAACGTAACAGATTTCAATGTCTGACTCTACATTGAGGTTTTTTTTCACAAAATTATGCATTTAAACCATTTCAGCTGTTTAAGGAGATACAAAAGTTACTTCCCAGTCATTTTACTTGTAAAATAAGCCTTGCTACTATCTCGGCAGAACAATTTAAGTAAAAACTTTTAAACTCCACAACGCCCTTCCATTCGGGTTTTTTTTTAACACGGTGTTGCAACTTGCTTGCACTTTGGCTGCAAGGAATGCTCACCAGATAATGAGTTCTCGTCTATGAATGGATTGGAGCAGCTGAGGCACAATCCCTCCAGCTTCTAAGTAATCTCCGAATAATGAGGCGGAGTAGCAGCTTTCCTTCCCGCACATCAACTTTTCACCAGCAGCAATTCATCTTTAAATCAATAACTGTACATCAGTAACTGTACAAAAGGAAAGATTAAATTGCTGTACTATCCGCCCATGTAAACTGATCACTTTTAAATTTGACTGCACATCTTGACTAAGCAGATTGCATTTGTCTTGTCATTTCCAGCATCTCTTGCGTAATTAATACGTGTAGTATCTCGTGTCGTATCTCGTGTCGTATTCAGTTGTACTTGGTGTATTTTTTCTGTTAAATAAAGTTGAAATCTCATTATATCTCGCCTTTAAAATTGTGTATTGTATTATTTTATTGATCGCCGATTTACGCAGCAAACCACGAATGATACACATCCATGTGGTTAACATCATTGGTTGCAGTGGTTTCTAGTTCGAGTAGGGTTTGAAAGCACACTCTCATATTCAAGTAGATGACCATATCCATCAACACACATCCTGCTTTGCATGATAAAACACCTTTTTAAGTGTGGGATATAATTTTGATGCTTCTATTGCGTGTGCATTATCATTTGAAGAACATTGAAACAACATTCATTTCATTTTAGATCGCGGGCGCCTTGGATAAAAATAACTGATGCATCATTCACCATTGCACTCTTCTTGTTCCCTACATCCCTACAGGCCGAACGTCGCTCCAAGGGCCAATTTACACTTACGACAGCCACTGCACATTTCCTAGGGGACATTTCATATTGGCAGCGTAGGGGGCGCCAGGGGCTCTTGCACTACCACTTTCTATTGCTTCCTGTCCAAAGTCTGGCTTGATAAAACACTGGCCATGTTCTGTGCAGAATGATATGATGGACATTTCAAGCAAAATAAATTGTGTATATAAAATATCTAATGGTCGGGTTCAGAGATTTAATATAAGATTTCTGTACAGTCAAATATAAAAATTGAGACAGTGAGCAATTTCTAAAGTAATATGGTACACTAGAAAATGTACAAAATCAGTCCTTTGCCTGCAGAAATCAAATAAAAATCAATGCAATGCACTGACTGCAATGATTTTTTTCTATTCCACTAGCAACTAACCAATGAAATTATATTAAAATTCCTACCTACCAATCACATGTGATATCGATTCTTCAGTTTTTTCCTGAAATAAATAAAAACATTATAAAATATTTATTTCAATATTTCAGTAAAGAGAGAAACTAATTTTTGTAAAACTTTTTATCGATTTCCTTACATTTCTTCCTTTCTGCCGGTGTTTTATTCCTTCAACCCCACTACGTTTAATACCTTTCAACAAAATGCAAAATGCAATTTAATTCGTCTTGAACACTAAAAAAATTTCAAATTGTTTTTTGAAATAAAAAATAGCACAAAAAATTAATAAACATCAAGTGCATGCTCATGGGAAGTATTACGTCTTTGGCAAATTGATTTTTGAAATGTAATAGTAAAGCTTTGTGGATGGAAAAAAAAGTACTCACCTGTATCACTTCACGTCTTCATCCTTACTTTCTTTCTTTCTTTCTATTCTCTACGTCTCTGGATCGATGCGAGACAATTCCTCTCGCTTTCCTCTGTCTTCTTCTGCGTGTGTCGGTTGAGCGACCATCAAATGCGGTTACCTGCCCTGTAGGCACAGCAGGTATTGGCATCTATTCTGTGCAGTGAACCCTTTGACTTGAACATTTGTCCTTATGATCATTTTTAAATGAGTCATTAAATGGACTTGTAAAAACATGCCAACGCATTCCGAACGCGTTTATGAAAATTAAAGCTACCAGCTTTAAGGTTCCTGACCCGGCGATGATTAATAAATTAATTTTGCGCAACTTTATTGCTTACTTTTTACCACGCGTGCGCTATTTTTCTATATTTCCGCTTCAATTTCTTAATGTACTGTTAACTTAATAGAAGCAAACCAACATTGCAGCACGGTTTTATGTTGGATTAATGTTGCCAAAAGTAAAGTTTCGCCCATCCGTTTGCAGAGCGTTGGTGAAAGACGCGAGTAAGGCGATAGAGATAAACTCTTCCTTCATTTCAGACGAAAAAATTGAATTCAACAATCGATATATGTCAGTTCTGCAACGTTGGTTCCTTATTGAGATGCGTGTTTTTGATAATGAATGCACGTACCCGTAGAAAAACACACGTTTAGACAATACTTACTTATTTCCCTGAAATATTTGTAGGAAAATATTAATGTTATTCTCCCTTTAAAGCAAAATATCACATCAACAAACATATTTGACTATTTCTCAACGGGAAATAAGAGTCGAAAGGGAAAAGAAATTGTCAAATTGACAAGTTGTGGAAATAAAAAACACTTTTAAAAAAGTGTTGCACCATTTTGTAATGGTCTACTCTGCATTCTCGGTGTGTGCACACAAGTGCACCTCACATGCTTTGCATTTTTCAAGCTTACGCTCCTCATTCTTTATGGAGATTTGAAAGCAAATCGCATCCTTCTCCAGAGTCCATGTCGCCTTTTTTGTAAAGGCATGAAAAAAAGAGTGCCTTGTGTTTCCTGTCGCGTTTTTGACTTCGATCATATTTTCCTACCCTCTTTCCCTTGGTGGTCATTGAGAAAAGATGTCTATTTTACATCAGCTGGGTGTGCTATGGATTGCCATTTCATCAGATAGAAAAGAGGGGAAAAAGAAAGAGAGAGAAGAGAGAGGTGAAGCATTATGTTGATGCAAAATTGAAATTCTTTACTAAAGGTAGATTCTCTTACAAAAATGCACTTAGGATCCAAAGAAGATTGGATGTTCAATTGCACGTGTAGGCGGCTGCACGGCCCCGAAGCGCAAGTTTTCCCTCCTCCGTTCCCTCCCATTTTTTAGTTCAAAGTATCCGTCTCCCTGGTATATTGATATTAAGTCATTATTTGAGGGCGTTTTACTTTTAAATTAAAGAAGGCACAAGAATGGAAAATTCGAGCCCATTCCTCGGAGATTCATTATAGTTTGTTGCTGATGGCAAAAGTTGATGAGATGTTAATGCCATTTCATTTTGCACGTACTGCTGTAGAATTAAATTAGGCTAAGGCTGATGATGGTGGATGCTCTTATGTATGGGGCATATTTAAATTGCCGCAATATTAAGTGGAGCCATTTACCTGCAAATCAAATCAAAGTTTTATATGCTTCTAAATGCATTTGATTCGCCAAACTAAGTTTAGTCGAGAGTTGAAGAAAGTGATTTTCTCATATTTTGTTAATCTATTTTAAAGCTGTCATCAGCATAAACCAGATGCATTTTGTTTTCTCTGTTTCATAATTAAGTATCTATCGACTGACCATTTAATTATGTGCTTGGTCATTGAGTGGATTTGGCATTTGACTTCCCCAATTGCTTATTAATCGATTTACCCAACGTGCATTTAGTTAAGAATTTTCATCCCGTCTCTTGGGCACAGCGAACCAACTGTGTGGAAATGAGGCAAATTACCTGGAGAAAATGGAAATTGATAAAAATGTTGTCCGAATGTTGAGAAATGTTGCTTTAATAAATTTCCCCCTATTTCAGTCTTTCATTTTTAAATTTTAATTTCGGAATTAAACATTATCCGAGTCTAAAAATATCGAATTTTCATTCGTCTAAACTTGAAAGAGAGCCGCTACTCATTTCAAATACGGTATCTCCTTTAAAAATTGTATAATAGTCAAAAACCGTCTCTTCGCTATTTTAAACAACCATCACTTCAAAAACAAGAGTTAATCAAAAATATTATTTACCAACCAAATTCATTACAAAATCGTGCAGTTATTTAATCAAATAGTTGTTTTCCTTTAAGTCTTCCTTTACAACTAGAAAGTGGAAAATACCACTGAAATTCCTGAAATTTTTCCACTGCAAAGTGGACATTAGCCATCGCGTTGAAGAAGATCGTTCTGGTCTATAGCCACAGTCGATAAACAAATACCAGCGACGACGTGTTCTTCTTTTTCACACTGTAACACTGTAACACTCTAACACTGTACGTATACACGTTAAAGCTGTGCGTCATGTGTTGCGAATTGATTATTGACGCCAAGTTTTCAGTAAACACATTACGATCTTCGAGGAACTAATATGAATATCGTAACAATTTTGTCTTGATGGGAGCTTTTTCACAACACGTACTCATTTCTTTGATAGCTTGCGGCCAAGCAAGCGCCGTCGAAGTTCCTGTACTTCAATCCCCTCATCCCATCCATCATACATTCTTCCCCGGACGAATCCTTCTCATGGGAAAAATATGCATTGATCAATCTTCATTCGAAGTGAAGAGTATAGTAAGGGTTCCCTGAAATCGCTGGCTTCAACTCACGAGCCTCCAAGCACGCGCCCTCTTCTCTCGCTACATCAGTACCTGTAATCCTTCAGGAATTCTTCACAAAATAATGGCTGCGCACGATATTTTCCTAGAATGGATTTGCGTTTGCAAAAATTATATCGTACATGCCATCACCCCAATTTAATCAGAATACAAAAATAAATTTCACATGCAAAAATGTGCTGAAACTTATTTTACACCATGTGAGTATAGCTGATAAAGTACGTTAAAAGTGACATGATGCTTTATTGTTATAAAGAATTACTTAAATTCAGAAAGAAGAAAATACTTGTCAGAATTTTCTAACAAATCGTTAGAAAAGTGAAATTCTAAGCAACGTGAACCTACCATAAGGAATGCAGGTCTAAATAAAAAGCCCCAAACAAGTCCACCGAGGCGGATCCTCCATTTCATTGATGAACACCAACAAACTGCCACTTTAACCTTAGCTTAACAAATGAGTACATGGTATAAAACAACGTTGCAGTCATCAAATAAAGATCTCATTAATTATGTGACGATTTTAATTTATTCTTACGGCGGTGTTGTTAGAAATGCAAGTGTATATTGAATTCAGTGGTCGTCAAGTTGATTTCGACAGGAAATTAATCTCATAATTTTACCCTACTGCGTCATTTGTATAAATCCAGTGGTAGAGTTTGATTGACCGTGTTTCAAAGCGAACCATACCATCATTTGTAACCGCAGGCGCAGTTTAATGGTTTCCTATGTTGTTACTTAATGTTCTTTGTCAGTGCAGAGGATTAATGATAGGTTGTTTGACTTGATCCCACCAGTGCAAATGCTCTCTATAAATGACTGCATCTAATGGTACGTGATGTTTGTGATAATTATATTCGTTTAGTTGCAACCCCACTCCTTCTTTCCGAATCTTAAGCTCGGCCGATATTGGATTCTAAGTTTGAAGGTTTTAAATTGAAAATTGGAAATCCATCTTAGCAACTGACAAGTTGAAGGACTTCATGTGGTTTTAAACTGTTTCTTTATTATTAGCTTTCCTGTCACGCACCCTTCACATCACTGTTCTCCTTGTTTAGTCTTTAATTGGTTTTAATTACGCCAACCTATCAATTAAGAAAAGCAAAAGTCAAGCCTAATGCAATGAAGCTAATCAATAAATTACTATCATACATTAAGCAGCACTGGAGAATAATAAAGGTGTTGAATTCTAGCATAATGAAAACAAGTTTTAAACTTAAATTGAAATAAAATTTGCTGTTCACTAATGGTTTAACAATGTTAATTTTACATTTAAGAAATCAGTCAACAATCATCTTTTAGTAGACAAGAATTTTATTAATTTTTTTCTCACAATGCTTAAAGCCATTTTTGAAAAGAAATTTCAGTTATGAATTCTCATGTTACATCAATTTCCTATCCCAGTAATTGATTTTCAAACTTGCTTGGCATCATTTGTGCTGAAAGCAGCTTTGAAGTGATAAACAGCTAGAATATAATTTTTTAAAAATAACTTTGCAATGAAAATAATAAGTTGAAAGAATGTTGCAAAACATTATACCACTCTGTAAACAATTTATAATTCCAGATGACTTGCATAATACCAATATGTACATGGGATATGTGCATGTGAACTTAGGGTCACAAAGTGTGCGTGACAGTTGAGCACAAACAAGTAGTAATGAAACAAAAGGATGATGAGAGAGCAAAGGCTGGAATCTTTTAAGAGAAGTAGCCTAATCAAGCCAACCTTGTCTCCTGCCACAATTTGACCTTTCTCGTACATCAATAAAATGCAGAACTCCAAGAAGCAAAACGCTTATAATTTAAGCTAGCAAGTAAAAAGTTTTAACATTAAAAATTTAAAGATACGGTATATTCATTAATATTAAACTCATTCAAAAATGACTTAAGATTTCAAAAACCTTTTCATGATATAGGAATGATTTTTTATTTGAATCAATGAACTAAACACTATCTGGATTTACACAATAAATACAATAAAAATTACAACTCTCCTGTCATTGTTTGAGCATTGCAAATAAAATCTATCTATTAATTCAAATTCTATGAGACTTTTATGGTACTGTAACGTACCTCACATAAGAATGGTCTTATATCCGCTATCAAGTAATCGTCAATAGCAAGTGCTAAAAGGCTTAGGTTAGGTACAAAGAATAGGCTTAACTAATAGATATATAAATAAATATTAATAAAGTTAAACCTAAGTGTAGTTGCAAGTCACAACAAAAGAATCTAATTGTATTAGAAATCTTTACTAAAAACTTAGTTTTTGTAGTGCAGTGAAGCCAAAAAAGAGTAAACTTAAAATGAAAAATGCATCTGGGTGCCATATTAACTTTTTTTTTAATTAGTAGTTTCAAGGTTTCAAATATGCGACAGTAAACAAAGTTTTAGATGAAATAAAACTTTCCTGCTAGCGACATATCAGTTCCTCCAACGTAACAAAACACCTTGCACAGTATGTAAGTCATAATGAGCACTTGCAAGTGCTCTAAGAGACTAAGACTAAACTAAAAAGCAGGAAAAATGCACCCTAAACAAAAAAAAAAATTCGAAATTATGCAAGAACGATATCAATTTACCGTTTTCAAAGCAGGAGCCATTTTGAGCTGCCAGCAACTTCTCAAGATCACGTTACATTTCAATCCCTTATTTTTGGTGACCTGAGCACGTACTATTTTTCGATCTCGTTTTCTCGACGACAAGCAATCACTATCAGGTCTAACGGACAATGAGAACATCCCTGAGTTTAGTAACTCATCATGAAGTTAACTGTGATTTCCATTGGTTAATTGGAGCCCATGATTTAGTGTAATGATCCATCATTGCTGCTATTAGTTATACCAGGTTACCACCGAAAAAGATAGGCATTTAAAATGAAGTTTTACTTTTGTTTCCGCCTGGTTGCTCTGCTAATGTAAATAACAATAAATAAATTAAACTTCAATTTGGTAAGCTTTAAGAATGTAATGTAGCAACAAATTGACTTTCACGCATCCCTATACAGTTACCTGTCAAATATTTCTATATAACAGTTTCTTATTGAAACCTGTAAAATTGCACTGACCTTACACGATGGCTACCCAAAATACAAACGACGTAATAAAACCAGATGTTGTTGACAAGAGCTGGGATATCTCAGTGTGTATCTCATCAGAGTTTGATTTGACGAAAGAAGAGGAAAAATTTTTATGGTGCCTTTACGATTGACCACAAAAACAATCGGAAAACACGCCCTCTATTCTGCGATATCTAATAAAAAAAAGAGACCAGACAACACTGTACTTTTAAATCAATTTTCACATACACCTCGTGTAGTGTGATAGTGGTCCATCAAATAGTCCAGGAAAAACATAAAAAGAAAGAAAAAATAAATCTGCAATGTAATTTTGCTTTTTCCTATTCCTTCTTTCCCTAGTGTTTGTTCGATACTTTGTGCTCGTGGGGAAAAGTGGTTGATTAAGTGTTCCAATGTTCTACTAGGCAAATCACGCGAATTCTCATCAGAATTCTCGTTTGTTTTCTTAGAATTTTTCTTTTTAGATAGTGATGTATTGTCCTCTGGATGACAAAATAAATTTACCCCAAAGTATTTCTCATTTTATTGTCATTTAATTTAACAAGTGTGCATTAGAAGTGTTAAAACTTTCTTTCACTGCTTTTTTCCCTTTTTTTTTTTGAAAAAAAAATGTGATGGAGTTTTATAAATAGATTTGAAACCGACGCAGAGTAACTGACGATCGAAGAATGTATAGATGTTGGGAATAGGAAATAAGAATAGATCCAACTTAATTTCCTTTACACAGATCTAATCTACATCAACATTAGCACACAAAAATAAGTTTCAACTGAGATTTCAGTGTCGATAAGGCTAGAATAAAATTGACATCTTTGTCTATGCGGGCTTCGAACACTGATTTAAAAAATCTTGTTACGTATATGACATTTTAGTAATTTCCTTAAACAAGATGCAAATTGCAATAAAATTAGTTGCGAAAAATTTTTACAACATTCTCAAAAAAAAAAGGTTTTTATACTGTATATTTACTTATACACACACATTTATCCTTTAATGTACTATTTTTCGAAACGACTTGATTTGGAGTAGTGCAATATTAGCTATAGATCACTTAACTGACAAACGAGTTCATAAAGACATTCTCAAGACGATTAAGGTAATTTCATCTACACTTTATGCAATAACCAACTGTAAATTTTCTGTAGCTGGCATGTCATGTTCAACATCTAGTTTATTTCCACTTTATTTTCTTTTTCTATTATTTTTTGAACTATAATAACTTAAAAACGATTGATGCGCTCTGACAAAGATGAATACGCCATTATAAAGCCATTGATGATATTTCCAAACATTTTTTCACTTCATCCTTAACTCAATCTCAAGAGAAAGAACAATAGAGCAAGAACAAGAATGGATATTTTTATCCCATTTTTTCTTACCTACAATAGCAGCTATAGTGTAAAAGTAAAACCACCGGTACTTTCAATTTTTTCCAACTCTACAGCTTGTATGACTGATTACTTTCCCCTGGCAACTCTCCAAACTCAATTTTGTTTGTTTGTTGCGGCAGTTAATATATAACACAAGTTTTTAGGATATAATAAAAAAATAATCAACGAAGATACATGAAGTCAAATGCAGCCATAAACAAACGCCAAATTACTGCAGTGACAATTAATGAACCAACAACCACAACAGCCATAAATTAACTTTACATTTCATATTAAATATTTGTCCTCTAACGCGGTAACTTCTTTTATTCCTTCTGTTGACTTTTCCCTTTTACGCGCGTTTTGTTTTATCAACCTCGCCATGCAAATTCATTAATGATTCAATCGATACATTTAGTGATCCTTTCATCTTGTTGCTCCTCTTGTAACATTCCCTCCAGAGTGTCTGTTTTTAATTAAATGACCGGATAATGAGATTAAATTAGATTTTTCTCATCAATATTTTGCGACATACGTGGATTGAGAATGTGGCTCTCGTCTACAACTTGTTTGTCAATAACAAAATAAAATTAATTTATGCAAAAATCTCGTTTTCTCTTATTAATGTGGCTTTGTTTCTATTTTCAATTAATTAATCTAGTTGTTTTGCAGGACGCAATACTTGTTATAAATTTGCATAGGAACGTCGGAACCACGCATTTACATGATATGCATATCTCTGATACACTGTGCACATTTAATAAATCAATATTAATATTATTATAAATAAACAAATAAACAAACAAACAAACAAGCAAGCAAAAGATACGCAGCTCTTGATTGCTTTGTTCAAGCACTGGTTGCGACTTGTTTGACATTCACGGCTTTTTTAAATGCATAATTTTACTGTTGCATGATCAAAGAAACCTTTCCACTGCACGCGTTGCCAGTCAAAACTTAAGATTGCGTAAACAAGGCACAAATTATCACATCTGAATGGAAAAGAAATGCTGTTTATAAAGGTGTGAAAGGTTCGTTTCAATATTACGTTTGTTGCTAGAGCGTGTGAAAACTTAAACTAGGCTTTAAATGAAATCATATAAACTGTTGCTCTTTAAAAAAACAAATTATGTAGTAGAAGAAGCCACCCTCATAAAGATACGTAAACAATCAGCTCAAGCTTCAGTAAGTTGGAAAAAGTATTTGAAAACTCCAAACGGCTGGTGGTCTTTTAGCACACTGCTTTCATTGGAATGAAAAGTTCAATAATATACCAACTTTAAGAGCGCTAAAGTTTTCAAGATGTACTGCAGTTGTTTCCTGAAGACCCACATTGTTCGAGTGGCAAAACACTCATACAAAACTCGCTTGATTAGGTTCTACTCTGAGAAGAGCTTGTAAATGAGAGCATGATATGTGTTTCTTTAAGAATTTGACGAAAAATCTGTACAAATATGCAAATTTCATTCTCAATATTAAATCTCGTCATTTCTCAGATCTTTGTAAGGAGATTGTCAGATTAGTAAGATGGAAGCTCTGATTAAGACACGCAAGGCGCTCGGATACTAAGCATTCCTTTCATTTATGCATAAATAGCTGTAGTAAGAAAAATGTGGAACAATGCGGTCGTATAAAGTATAGCATGACTTTACCGAGAATTCTTTACAGCGCGATAATTACAAGTAGTCAATTAATTTTTTAAATCCCATCATTCTGTGAGATTAAATCTGCTAAATAAAATGCTATACCGTATAGTTATTGGATAACTTTAAAATCAAAAGTAATTTATTGAAAATTTATAATTTGCAGAGAATTATTGAGGTATGTGTTTTGAGAAAAGCGTAATCTGTTTTACCGTAGTTAAATTAAATATAATCGCTACAAACACAATGTGCAAAGAGCTAAAATTCAAATATGCGGAATGTTTTACGACTGAGAAATCATTTACTGATTAAAATAAAAGTTCTAAGATGTTATACAGTTTCCACTGCATCTTGTATCTGTAAATAAACATCATTCTCTTCTTCAGTTTGCGCATAGATTTTCAGCTGTTTACGCACGAGATGTAGTGAATATGCTAAATCTCTCGAGATTAACACCATTAATAACTTTAAGCTCACGCATCTATTTTTAATAATTTTAATAAAGGTGCTTCAAAAGAATTTTTATTCTTGATAAAGCGGAAAAATAAAACTTCAAAGTAAAACCGAGGGAAAAAGTAAACACCTAAATTCACTTAACGTGTTTTTAGTATGAACAACAAATTTGTGTTATCAGTACCCAGTGTACGTTCACTGTACTAACTTTACCAGCACACAACAGGAATCTGTTCCTAGAGTCCCTTCAATGTTTGTTTTATTGTCGAATAAAAACCCCTCAAGCTCGAGTGAATAGAATTATGGCTTGTGGGAGGATTACAACAGTTACTTTGCTTTGGAGACTTCATTTTCTTTCCTCAATTTTCCTCTCTTCAATTGCATTAGCTCTCAATATTTGAGGAGGGCAGATGTAATTTTGTGTGATAAAAATCCGTCGCTTTTGTTTTTTCGTTGCTCGAAATGAAGATTAATGATGAGATGGCAATCACTTTGCAGTGTGGTCGCCATTTTACTTCGCCACAGTCAATCAGATTGATGTGTGGTGTAACCAGCGGAAAAGTATTTAATGGATAATTAACAGCATGTCGTCTGCAGTTGCGAATGGGACGGCAATAAGCAGATAAAAATATTGACTCTGTGTTTGTGGTTTTCATTTTTATCCAGCTCAGACTTAAAAAAAAAACATTGCTGAGAGAAACAAAAGGAAATCATTAATTCATTAAATTAACTGAATTAACATAATTAACAAATTAAGTTACGCTTCTTTTGTTCTTTTTTTTCCCTATCCTCGCTGTGGCACCACTCTTTAAATAAATCCAGCTGAAAAGAACTTTCAGCTGGACTATTATCGACATTCCTGAGGGATATAAATGTCGATTTGCATAAGAAATATGTGCAGCGATTATATGGAAAGTGGATATATTCACTCTCGCTTTGCTTTTGCATTTGTAAGTTTATTCAGGAATCGGAAAATTGGTTTCTCACAACTATTGATATAGGCTTGCCGCTATTTCTATTTTTCCGTGGTTTTAATAATGCAATCTTTTATTCCTTCGCAGAAATAAATAACTGCAAAATAAAAAAAAAAATGCTTTTAAAAAATTTAATGTGTTTCAACTGAAGAAAAATTGTTTTGTGGTGCAGTGTAAACATAATATTCCTCTGATAATTCCATGGGAAATAATTAAAGATTGCATTATAATAATGTAAGTATATGCCAACTTAATAAATGTTAGTAAATAAGTCACGTTTCTATTTTTATTATTCTTAGCTTGTCATTCCAATTAGATCTATTTCTTTAAATATAAACAAATCGAATTCCCTAAACTTCAAACATTAACTTTTTTTTTACATACACGTCACATTTTGATTTTCTTCTTCCTTCATAAAAAAAAACTAAGAAGAAAACTGCCAGTTGTGCTAAAATAAAGTGCTGATTCAAATTGACAAGTTGACAAAAAGGAACAAGAAAATGCACTGTAGTTATCTTTCTGTCCTTCTCCTTCAATTAAAGTGTTTGAGCTCTAAACTCTTTAAATTAAACCTCTCTAATACAACCTGCCAGTTTCGAATACCTTCTGCGTGCCATTCTTTCTTCTTTTCGCCCTTCACATTGCAATGACTGGTGTTGTTCGTTCTAATTTAGACTGATCCGTATTCAGATTTCTTTGCCTGTCCCAATCAATTGGCTAGCGAAACAACCAATCTTAAGAGAACGCCACTTTAATACATTTACCTCTATGGCTAAGAAAGAATAGATAGTATTAAAGTTTACTCTTTTTTTTTAATATAATCAAATGCAGCAGCTATGTTTTAACTCTTTCTATGCATGAATGCGAATTAATTTTTGCTTAAGAGCATTGAGTAATGCAATGGTTCCTGTGCAAACAACCAAATCGACTGCTTTATTCTTAATGGATTTTCAATTGATGTGAAAGATTTCTTTCTGCTCCTTCAATTTGAGAGATAATTAAAGTAAAAAAGAGAAAAAAATGTAATTTAAAAAGGAAAAAAAAAAAACTTTTAGCTTTAACTTCTAAAAGAGTTGGGATAAAAAGGGGGGAAAAGACCTTGTTACAAAGAAATAAGAATTATTTTAAAAAGTTGGCTCTTAGCCCCTGACCTCACTCGTTACAACACTAATTGTGATCTTAATCTCAAGTTGTGGGCGCCTGTACTTTCAGTCATTAATGTTAGTAATAAAAGAAGACGAAATTTAATGACTTTATATGACTCCAGAAAAATTCATAGTGGAGTTCTAATTAATTTACAAGCATAAATTGTGATCATGTGTATGAGTATTTGTGTAAATATTTATTAATATTTATGTATAATAATTTCACCTACCACTTGTAGTCTTCTGCCATTTCCGCCATTTCTAGTGTCGATATGACGTCATATTTAATGTGCATTAAGATTTTAAATTAACATTTCAAAAAGAATTCTTATTATATAATTAAATAAAATATTATAAATATACTTTTCAAAACTTTTTCTTTTAAAAACATCTGATACGACATGTTTCTCGTGTGAAAAGTGAAAACCGGAAATAGCTTCTGCGGTACTGTAAGATGAATTATGGCGTCGGATCTTCTTCTGTTATTATTTCCGCCCACACCACCAGCCATATGTGAGGCTTAGGATGGTTGCACTGAAAAACAGAACTAGAGATTTTTATGGCTGACAACGAACAATCCGAAGAAGAAAGTGAATACAAGTTGATATCAGGTAAGAGCATTTTTATTAAATTAAGAAATTGAATTGAATTGCGCATGTGTGAAAAGCGTGAAGCAGTTCCATTCTTGATGACGTAACTTACGCAGTGGATTGTGGGTTATTATTATTAACCGATGTACCTTCGTGAGCGATCATCTTTGATCAAAGTTTAATCGAATTTTCAATGTTACCATTGAATTAAAAAAAAGAGCAAAACATTAAATAATTTACCTGTATTCAAACGGGAGCAAACGAGATAAATAATTTATTTTACATTATTTACTAAAAAAAATGTAAAATTTAAATCACTTTATACAGTACCTGTATTTAATTTAAAGTACTGTATTACAAATAGATAAAATATAAAAACAGCTAAAAACATTTAACATTCCACACTGCAACATACATCAATTTTATTTTACAACATAGAACTTCACTTCCCCAATTGTTTTGTCTCAATTAATTTCCACAGACAACTTAAAACAGCTCTCAGCACCTCGGTTTTCGTTTCCTTAGATTTAAAGAATAGTTTTCTAAGTCTCATAGTCTACATGCGGTATCTAATTTCGTCGTTTGCCAATTTCATTACCAAAGCCACTTGGCAATAGATTAGAAAAGGGAGTAGTTTCTCTCGCGACGACGATTAACGACACCAGTTAATTAAATCAGAAAAGTGTAATCTGCAACTGCGAACTCCCTCACACACGATTGATATAGGATGTTTATAGTAATTAGCATTACCATTTGCAACCCTATATTTAATTTAAACTTTTCACCAAACACAAACCAACAACTCGAAACCAACTTAAAGTTGTTTATTTTTTCAATTTTAATATTAAACTCGACGGTTTTTAAACCAAACTCCAACAAGGCGATATTATAGCCGGGGGTTTGCAAGTCTTAACAGTGACAAATATTGATAAAAAAGGAGGAGAAAAAAAAAACTTTTTTCAGAAGACAGTGTGCAGCACCGCATTTGAATCATTTTTGACAGCTCCACTACTGGTCCCTCTTTTTATATATTGGATTGAGAAATGAGTGAAGCACTCTAAGCCTCAGGCTTGCTTGACACTCGGAGTGGAGTTGCTTCGTTCTTTGATGTCCTCAGCACACCTCCTGTTGATCTTGGCTCTGTCAGCAATGAGTCAGCACGGGGACTTCCCTCTTTTCTTGGTATATCTTTCCTACTACTTGCCAAGTGTCGTTCAATGCAGTTTTTTCTTTAACTTGCTTGTCTTCCTTCCTCGCATCATTGAAATCTAAAGGAACACCAATGATTTAAAGCTCCAGCGAATTTCCTTTGTGAATTTCAAGAGCAATTCAATTAGAAGGACGCGTAATCCGAACCTAAGCGGCTATAGGCATTTACATTAAGATGACAATTGCTCTTTTTTTTTGGCTACAGAGGTTGATTGAAAGCAAGTCTTGCCAACCTCCCGACTGGCAATTGGCCCACTTGTTTTATTTAGTCGATCAGGTTTTTTGGGATTAATTGCATGTAAGTTGACATTAGATGTTTTCTGCAATATTTAATTCTTTGAACTTTACAAACCTGAAAATTTTCCATACATCTGCACCGTAATTTGAAATATAATTATCTGTAAAATCAAAGTCAATTTAAAATTTTAAAACTCATATCAGTTATATTTTTATTCATAGAAAATACATCTTTTATTAGAAAATTTTAAAGTTTCATCATTTGCTTGATGTTAATCATACCGTATGTATACCATTAAAATTCGAGTTAAAAGCTCATTTGTCAAACATTCGCTTGAAACATTGAAACTTTCACTACACAAACAAGGATAAGAAGAAGAAAGAACACACCAATCGGATTTTCGTCTTGAAATATTGATTGGCAGTTAGGTATCTACCTTTTAGTCTATCTTTGCAATCATTGAATCAACCAATCCCTGCATTGTAATTTGTGTTTCGCAAACAATTATTTTATTGCAGGTTTAGCCAAAGGCATTTGACATTTACAAACATATACTCTCTCTTCATGTTATTAGAGAAATGGCTCCTCTGTGTGTCTTAACAAACATTCGCGTATTATTTCGCTAACAGAAGTCGGGTCGCTATCACTCACCAACAAAATAACAAACTCTAGTTATTTTTTCCCCCTATTTTCTTAACATTTCTTCACCGTTTCCTATGAGAAAATTATTGGATCGCTTTTCAGCCAAGACAGAAATTAAAAGTCAACATTCGCAGTGAGTGCTGCAAGCAGCGGCAAGCGATGAAGCTTTGTATTTGAAGGCAGGAAGAGCCTGCAGTAGGAGAATTACTCCTTGCCATTATTATTATATATAGAGGGCATTTGTAGACTGTCTCAGCGGCCATCGTTTTTATGTGCGCACCAGTTGTTATGTGCAATAAAATGTTAGCTCGTAATTAAAAATGTAGTAAAGTCGAGGCCATGTCTTTTTCTTGTTTTGTATTTGTTTTTTCCTCCTTCGCTGTCTCTCTTTATTTTTTATGGGAGCTTGCTGTTTCATAAAATCAGCAAGTAAATGAATTTTTCCTTCTCCTTAACACACTTTTATCATGAAATAATTGTCAGTATCATTATGTTTATTGAATGTTAGCTTAAAAGCTATTTATATCGACTTTGTTCTCAGTACCAGCTGTTGTGGAGAATTTTTTATTACCTTTGTTTTTGTAATGAACTTTTAGGAAAATGAGGAATAAATTGCTATTAGCACTTAAAGGCATTGTGAGCTTCACGATTTTCAGTCATTAATATCAAGTTTGAGCGCAATAATACCGAAACTGAGTCGATTCTCTTGATAACAGTGATTCCAAATCTTATTGCAATCATTTTGCTCAGTCGAACCCATTGGGGCCTAATCCTAATGCCTTATTTTCCGCATGAGAACACGGTCAATAGTAGTTTAGTTGGTAGCCCTTATCATCTTCTGTACTTATTCTAGCCAGTGATTTCTAGTGTAATGTTAACAACAACAACATATCAGATAAAAAAAAAAAAAATAGAGAGAGAGAGAGAGAAAGAAAAAAGACGATAAAGCGTTGTTTTAGTGATCTGAGCAAGCGAAGAGAGTAAAATATCTTTTAAAATCAAGTTGAGTTGATTTATAGTAAATTTAATTCTGTAACTATTTTATTGGATAATTTGTCATAATTTTTTCGGTATAAAAACAAGTTTTTAGTAACTTTACTCGTTATTAATCACTTTGCCAATAAAATGTGGTGAGAATTTTGATAAGGTCCCTAAAAAAGTCACTTAGTCATCGATATATAAGATTTTATCCTCCATATGATGGATGCCCACACACTTATCAGTCGTGAGCAAGTGAAATCACTCTGGATTAGAGGAAATTTCCAAGTTTGAAGAATAAATTGCATTATTTAAGCTTTACTTTTAATTTAAATGTTTGACCGCAATCGATCGATCTTTAAGTATTACATAATAAATCAAAAATATAAAAATTTACACGGCCTAATTGTGTTCTCGTGTTTGGGTATTTATTTATATGTTTGAGTGGAAATAGAATAATTATGAAAGTGCTATTGGGTGCAGCCCCAAGCATGTTGCGCAGAGAAAATTTGATTGCAAATAGCCGAGCTTGAAAGTTAATTTGGTCAACCAGGTGAATTGTTAGGTGATCCATTGCATGAATGAAACCAAATTTACTTTGGCGAGAAATAAGTGAAGTGGACCGACAACCTTAACTTTATTAGTTGCCTGGAAAACTAGTCTATAACGCGTTGCAAAGGGATTTCCTGACATTCATTATGAATAAATTACCTGTTACATTTTTTTCTTCTCCTGCATTTTTACATGAGTTTGTGACTTCAATTACCAAGCTGACGAAATTTATTTTTTTTGTGGTTGGTGTAACATGGTTATGAATAAGTAATCGATACGTGTATATAACAAAAAATTGGTTTTTTTTTTTTTAAATGATGAAAAATTATTTATAATAAAGTACCTAATAATATAGTGCAAAGCAAATTATGCAAAATTTATGCGTAAATACCTGGAAATTATCTTTTTAAAATAACAAAATAAAATAAATTGTTATAATTTATTTAAAAAAAGACATTATACTATAATTTATTAATTATATGACATACAATCAAATTTTTAAAATTTGAAAGTTATGCTCTTTGCTGTTTTTAAACTGAATATTGTACAAAGATGAAATTTTACCTCGTCTAATTCTTTAACGACCGCAGAAGAGAAAACAAGCACAAAAAAAGTTAATTATATTTTTTAAAGCCTTAAACGCAAGCAAGTTTGTTGAGTGCTAGCAGAAATAGCAAGGGAGGGATTTTATATCAAAACCAGGGAAGGCAGCCATTTAGCTCTTACCATGCCATCATTGCCAGCTTTGAGAGGTGTTAACTGCTGGAAATTATACAGTGCTCCTGTGTGCCGGAGCAAGTCTTGCTTATCACAGATGTCATGAAGCCTTTCTTAACAGTAGGATTTACCCTGCATGTGGGTAAGTCCCCTTATCTTGCCTCACTACAGATATGGCGCTGCATATAACTAACACCCATCCCAACGGCCCCTCAATCGAAAGGGCTCGCGGCACGATGACGTGTTGATTGCTATCCACAGACATTAAGGCACAAACCAAACCGAGTGAGATAACCTACCAGCACAGCTGAACAGCCACGTGTCCTTTGTTGTCCACAGTATTGTTTAAACCAGTGCTGAAACCCGGAATATGAGTCATCGGATGAGGGAGGGTATTAAGCACCTTATTCTAAGTGTCACCTAAGGGCGTGGTGAGAGAGATCTTTTGTTTTCTTCTACTCTTGAGGCGTGTATTGACACAAACATGATGTTCGTGAAGATCGCTCAAGCTGCTAATTGGATTAAGTTGCATGCTAAAAGTTTGAAAAGTTATCGTCTTTGGTTTGTGTGTGTGTGTCTAGAAAAAGCCCAGGCACAAGAGAATTAAATTTAACGCAATAAACTCTTCTGATAACATTGGTTTTTTTTTTACTGTGGCTGTTTGTCCTTTATCTAATATTGGGCAAATGTCGGATAATTCTAGAAAATTGAGCGAAAGTGTTACAATTTAACAAAACGTCCATATTTCAGTAAGTAAGGTAATTGGACATTTTAAAACAACGTTATTGCGATAATTATCCGTGATATTATAATTTTAAAGCTGAGTTAAGATTATCAGGGAATCGAGAAAATTGCCTAAAATTGCAATTTGCAGTATGTTAACGTTATTACGGTATGTTCATTGAGTTTTGTATGGAAACTTGTCTTTGAGGACTGAAATTTTAAAGATAAGTTTAGGGAAATTTCTAAAAATATTTTTCTTGTAAAATTCTTTAAGCACACAAAACTAGCAGTTCAGGCCAAAAGTTTAGCAATTTGACGTCACTTTGAATCGAAAGCGCAGCATTACTGATAGTTGGCTGTACCTCTTGGGACATTTAAAACGACTTTCTTTTATGTTTTTAGATTTATATGGCGTGCTACAGAATAAAAAAAATAAAAAAGAAACGAAGAAAGAAAAATAATTGCATTATAATTTTACGCAACTTGAATTTCACAAAAAGTGCTGGGAAAAGTGGGTTGTCTGCAATTATCATCCAATTAGCAAATATTACGTTGCAAACTAACGATAAGAGATTAAATCACAACCGTGTGGAAAATTAGTTTAACCGGCATTTTTTTTTCATCTTTCCTCTCAGCATTCCCTCGAGGCGCAGATATTTAAGAAAGAGAGAGAAGTTATTGGACGTTGAACCTCCGTTAGGCTAACACCTATTCTAATAGACATCACACTTTGTCATCTTTCTTACCGTCATCGAATTTGCGGGCCGAAAAATCGATCAAATGACTGGAAATGGTGTGTGGCAGAAAAGCGAGTTGCTGAATTCACCGATAACTGCTGACGCATTGGCAGACCAAATGCTCGACTATCATCGTCCTCATCATCGCTATATCATCAGTTACATCTCTTGGCGACTGCCAACACCACCACTCTTCGCCCATCTTCGAGCCGCAGGTCTCTAGTATTTTCATCACATAATCCATCTCTTTCTTATGCCTCTGTATTTTTGTGTGAAGGGAACACCGATGCAATTCTCGGATATCAGGGCAACTTCGTACTTTTGATGGACAAGTTCCCCACTCGTTGAATAATGTAGAGCACGATGAAATAGAAACACGGTGATTCACTTAAAATCGTGATTTAAGACTCGAAAATTTTCATGACAGCTTTTACGGCTGCGAGTTGCAATCAGATAGGGAATAAAATGCATAATTAACACTCAAACCGATTCCCCATAGAACAAGGTAACAACAATAACTGTTCCTTTGTCCTCTTTATAACAAGCCATTTGTTATCAATCCCAGAAGAACTGAGTGAGATAAGAATCAAAACCCAATCAATCATTTATTATTCAAAGTGTTGCTATCTCCAAGTGCGTGTCTCTAAGCGTCTTCCCCCGTAGTGTTAAATAATTTGTAACCACCGTTGTTGTCTCCAAGTTGAACTAGGAAGGTGGCAACCGAATTTGAAAAGAAAAAATCATTAATGCTCGAGGAAAATGAAGTTAAAAAGAATTCATAAGGCGATTAAATTTTATTAAATTTACTGTTACTTTTTTTTTTTAAATCTTCTATTTTTTTTTAAATATGTACGTAGGAAAAATTGAATTTGAAAACTTAGGTGTTTTCCTCACATTGAATTGCAGTAAAGTTTATTGCATTAGGTTTTTTTTTTTTTTTATTTGATTTTTATAGTCATAATATCCTGCTGATTCTGATACTGTCAAGAAGCGCGTTTAAGACTGCATGTGGTCCGATAATTGAATTTTACATGATTCAGCAAGCTGCGTTGAAATTGAAATGGGAATACAGCAAATTGACCAAATCGAACAGATGCAGAGCGGGGAAAGTTAGAACGTTTTATACAGTTTTACATTTATCTGCATAAATTAAGGATTTTTAAGTTTTTATAATTGGGCCGTATCTAAAAAGAATTTTTGGACGTTGCTCTAAGATACACCCATAATCCATTTCTTTGGTTTAGACTTTAAATCATTTTGATAAAAATTTGCCATTAAAATTTTGATATTAATATCAAAATTTTAATGGCAAATACTGGGAAAGAAATTTCTTTTCCAGTATTTCCATCGGTGAACCTATGTCTAAAACCAGTTTAAGTTTTATATATTCTGCGTTGTTGCATTACTGAAAAAAAACCAAAGCCTTGTAAATCCTACAGGAAAAAAAAACAACGGATGAAAAGCATCTGCTTGGAATCTCCGAAAATAGATTTTTAAAAATGTATATCATTTTAACTAGTCAGCAAAATCACTTTTTTAGAAATTTTAATATTTAACGAAATCACGCGTGAAATTTGATGATAAGCAATTAGAAAAGTACGTACCGTAATTTCCTTTAAAAAAAAATATAGAAAAGAATTCTTTTATTGTGGTTTTTGTTTTTTTTTCCACCGTATTTTTCCACTCCAACTGCGAGTGCAATCAGGTATAAAATCACAGGAGTTATGGTGTGCGAAAAGAATCTCGGTTTCAAATCAGAAATTCCTCCTGTATCCAACCTGAATGCAAAACTGCACTTTTCCATCCGATTTTCCTTCTAACTGTGCTATACCTACCAAAGTCTATACCATATACGTCAAACCACCAGACCGTGTAAAAATAATAAAATGTTTCCTTTAAAGGCATTAATGCCGAAGAAAGCCCTGATAAAAAAAAATTACAAATTGTTAAACGGAGAGGAAAAATAGTTGTATTTTGCACAATTATTTCGGATTAATTCTAGTTTTGCGGGGAATAAAACTTTTCTCGTTTAGTCTGTTTTAAGTTATTGGATTAAAGACGGTCGACTCAATCAATTTGGTAGTGCTAAAATTGCTAAGAGTAACAGGAAAATGGTGCAAAAAATCTATTACAATATCATTAGGATACGCTTGGCGGCATGGAATAGTTAAACATGCTGCGGTGCTAGACCGAGGGTGCCACGAATAAATTTAAGGTGCCATTTCTTTCCGAGCTTTGACGGCGTAAAGTGAGAAAATGAGGCAAGAAATAATTCGTTACGAAATAGCAGTTTTTCATTTTCTCGCATATTTATTCTGTAAAAGTATCTTGAAGGAGGAAAAAAAATGTTTAAAAATGTTAAAAATTCAAAAGTAGCATTTTTTTTTCGTTACTTAAGAATGACTCTAGGAAACTTGAAAATGTCTTTCATATGTGTGAAAAAAGAGTAAGCATTTCCTAAAAGAAAATAATTTTTAAATACATAATTGTGCTGCGTAGCCGCAATTGAAGCACGAAATAAATTCAAGTGTTTAATTTTCCACTTATTAAATTATTCTATCCACAAAGATGTTTGTGAATTATTGCAATGCTCATTTAAATTTTAATAAGAGAATTGTTAATTTGCCACTTTGATATTCACGAAACCTAAATTCTCTATGCTGATTGTTGTTAAATTCTCTAAATTCCAATCGTGACACTTTGAAGATTCTGTTTATTTATTCAGCGAAGAAGCAATTGCGCTTTATACCGTAACGGTGTTTTTGAAATCTGTTAAGGAATCATCCAAACACATCCATGTACACAGCTTCCCCCCCAAGCTGTAGCTTGTTTTGTTTGCAGCTGCACATACAAAAATAATTAGGTATTGAAAATAGTCTGGGATCTTGATACGCTTTTCCATTGCTTAAATCAGCTTACGTTTGTGGCATTTTGTTTTGAAAAGGGTGCTGCTTTGCTGCATTCTTTCCAACGATTTTTATTTATTTTTTTTTTTTTTTACATTTTTTTTTTCTTCTTGTTGGTGATCTCATGAAAATTGTATGTACCTACATCACACAAAAATCTTTCAAAAACATTCATGGGTGCTGGAATTTTGAAGTCACCATATCTTGACACTCATCTAAATAGAAATGTAGTGATTTGATTGAAAGAAATTTCTAGAAATTCAATTTAAAAAATTGAGTGGAAAAATTTATATAATACTAAATTCGATAATAAAAATAACAAGAGTAATAATAACAATAATAATAAAAGAGAAAGTCTTATCAGTAATATTCGAGAAAATTGCAATTTTCTTCTTAGTTCACTGAGATTGGGTTGGGCATATTACCACAAAACTCTCAGGAGGCGCGTATAGGTCTTGTGAGAATTAGTTACAAATTAACGAAAAATGTTGAACCAGGTAATTAACAGCACGGCAACTCGGAAATAAGAAAAGAAAATTCTTCTTTTTTTTTTATTTTTTCTTCTTAAAAATAATAAAAATAATAAAAATATACTTCTGTTCGTATCTAAACATCATTACGTAAACATTAAGTGAGATTTAAATTTTTTTAAATGATGATTTTTATTTACTTGTTGATCAAATTGTGTGGTTAATCCGGACTAAATTTTTTACTGGAAAATAATTTCCCACATCGCCATCGAATCGAAAAAATTGACACTACATTAACTTGTATTAGCTGTTTCTCAAGAAGGTTTTATGGCTTAACTATGTAGTATCTTTTGATTTTAACCCTTCCCACGAGAGCTGTGAAAAGTGCTAACAAAAATGTTATACCGAAATAAAAATTGTG